>CM060731.1:94179401-94451627 GCA_030704615.1 Takakia lepidozioides | reverse complement strand
TGCGGCACCGCATTTCCGTTCTGACTGAAAATCGTGAACCATCGGAACTGAAATGCGGCACCGTATTTCCATCCGAGTCGCACCTACCATCATTCCAGAACGGAAATGCGGCACCGCATTTCCGTTCTGACTGAAAATCGTGAACCATCGGAACTGAAATGCGGCAGCGCATTTCCATCCGAGTCGCACCTCCCAACATTCCAGAACGGAATGTATTAGATTTAAAAGGGAAATGCGGCACCGCATTTCCGTTCTGATGAAATATCCTGAAACATCGGAATTGAAATGCGGTACCGCATTTCCGTCGGAGTCCCACCATCCGACATTCCAAAACGGAAATGCGGCACCGCATTTCCGTTTTGTATGTGAGGCATGGAGCTGTGGAACGAAAATGCGGGAAGGCATTTCCGCCAGCGTCAGACGTTAATACTCTACAGAACGGAAATGCGGTACCGCATTTCCATTCTGACTGAAAATCGTGCGCAACGGGTACAGAAATGCGGCACCGCATTTCCGTTCGAGTCGCACCTTCCGACATTCTCGAACGGAAATGCGGCGCCGCATTTCCGTTTTGTATATTCGGCCTGGAGCTGTGCTACGGAAATGTGTTGCCGCATTTCCATCCATGTGAGACCTTCAACCTTTCCAGACCGGAAATGCGACACCGCATTTCTGTCCAGGTGAGACCTCTATACTTTCCCGAACGGAAATGTGGCACGGCATTTCCATTCATCAACTAACGTATGTGAAGTGGGAACGGAAATGCGGCGCCGCATTTCCCTTCTGAATCTCATACATGGAGCTGTGGGACGGAAATGCGGCACCGTATTTCCGTTCAACAACTAAGGTATGTGAAGGTGGAACGGAAATGCGGTGCCGCATTTTCTTCCAACAAGTACGGATGTGTAGCAGAGTGATCGTACTTAACGGAAATGCGGCGCCGCATTCGCATTCTCGCTCCAACTCATCAGACGCTGGGACGGAAATGCCTTGAAATGTGAACACGTGGAGCAACGGAATTGCTGCACATGTCGGCACTCTATCTGACTGAAGGGGCATGAGGCGGCGCGGCCTGACCGTTGGATAATGATGTTTGATTTTCGGACGGCGGCGTACCCTCAACGATTCGAATTTCGTAATGACGCAAACTCCACGAGGAGACACTTTCGTCCAACCTTTCGAACCCAAGTGGTGCATCACCGCCGTTTCATCTACTTTTGTCGTGTCTCCTCAGTCACCCCTCTCGCGCCCTTTCCATCTGCACTCTTTGCCCCTTTTCCCTCTCTCTGTTCTTCTTATGCTCGAACCTGAGAGGGGGGAGTTCGTGCACCAGACAGGAGACCTCGTCGCAAGCTCCGGAAATTATACTTCGGACGTAGGCCAATGCCGAAGGGGAGGAAGCAGATGCGTCTACAGGAGGAGATTGCCATCTCCGAGCAGCAGGCCACTCAGGCAACCCAGCCACCAGTGAGAGCTCCATGCGATCGGGCTGCGCGCAGCTGATCGAGCACCGAACCCCCCATTTTGCTTCTGTAATTCTTAGACTGAATGCTAGGAGACTTGAATGCAGAACATGTTTGCATGCCTAACAGGAAAGGTGGACGTGCTGGAGGGATCGCAGGAATCCGAAGAGCCGCAGGAAGAGTCCGAGGAGCTAGCTGCAGCACGTACACCCACCCGATCCCCGAGCGCGGGTACTCCTGCCGGGCCTAGCCCTCTGCGATTCAAAGACGCGTCTTCGAAGGGCAAGTTCAAAGTCTCAGAGATCGACTCGCGTTCTTCGATCATGGAGAATCGCCAGCAGGGGTCGGGCCCTTCTCCAGC
The DNA here is from genome assembly GCA_030704615.1 of Takakia lepidozioides. NCBI lineage: Eukaryota > Viridiplantae > Streptophyta > Takakiopsida > Takakiales > Takakiaceae > Takakia > Takakia lepidozioides. Next base: position 94,449,803 of record CM060731.1, on the reverse strand, counting down.
AAAGTCGAAGAAGAAGCAGCCCGTCCCTCTACTGGCTTCTGAACCGGCTCAGGCCGATTCACCCCCCCCAACGCGAATGAAGCAGCAGGGTAGAAGACAGATTCTATTGCAGCAGACACCTTCACCTGCAAGGATGAGGAAGCAGAAGGCAATCAGGGCGACGGCCGAACAATCTCCCGCAAAACCGCTTCCACGAGCTGAAGCTCAGTTCCTGGAGGATTTCCCGCCTGCAGATGTTGGGGCCGACTCTGCTGCAGCGAAGGCAATGGGATCGACCGTTGATCTCGATTTGGTACCGGAGGAGGGTGCTGCCGCTGAACGTTCGCAGGCAGACCTCACCACCGATGAGCTAGCAGGCCCGGAGGAGGCCTCTGCAGTGGCAGAATTGCCCGCACACAGGCCCCAGAGTGCAGCTCCAGTTGAGGATGCTCCACCTGCTCAGCCACTACCGGCACCTACAGACATGTCTCCGGAGGATTTCAAAAGTGCAGCGGATAAAATGTTGGAGGAGACACACAGTAGCATTGGCAGAGTTCTGGGCAGCAGGGTATTCCAGCGGACTCTTCGAATCCCACTCTGTCGCATGGTCTCCCTTCCCATCGTCAGGCAGGCCCTTCCCGGAGATGTGGATAAGCTCAAGTTCGCATTTCGAGAAGGGTACCGTCTGGGATCGGCAGCGTTTTACGTTTCCATAGAGAATGAGGACGGCGAAACCCGTGGACCCACTGCCGATGAATTGTCAACGTGGGATACCCACTGGCACACTCGCAACCACGAATTCGAGGCGACGCTGAAGGGTGATCCCGACTTCGGCCATATGTCGGGAAAAATGTTCTTTGTGTGGGACGGGAATCACCGACTTCTCGCCTGGTGGGAGTACATCAAGCAGAACCATGCCAAGCACATTGGCTGGCATTACATGGTGGAGTGTGTCATCCTCAAGGTGAAGGCGGCAGACTCCTCCCTCCTCAAGAATGCCATGGCGGACCTCAACTCGTAAGATACTCATACCCTCCCTAGCACATTCGAAATGCGGTGCCGCATTTCGGTTTCCATTCTGGTTTGATTCCGTGCTTCCGTGTACTGAACTGGAGAGTGTGCCTTGCAGGGTCACTGAGAATGCGTACGTGCATACCCACATGGCACATATGCTGTACAGGGTGAGGAAAACTGGTCTTACTGATCCGCAGATGTTTGCGGAAATGCTGGAGCCGGAGCTCATTCAGAAAGCCGTTGCAAAAACAGACCGGACATGGTATCGTCTCACTATGGATGGAATGGTGGAGGTGATATACGAAGTAAGTCGTGCTCCAATTTCCCTCTGCTCATCCTTCCCCAATTTCCAGTAATGTTTCCACATGAATCGAATGTAACGCTTCTGCATGTTTTTGTTGGCAGTCAAACATCAAGCTGGATTTGGCCCATGCCAAACGCTTCTTCATGGAAAGTGAGGGGCAGGTCAAAACGTTGCAGTCATTGACTGAGCACTTGAAGGAAGCCGGTGTCAAGTCCAGAACCAAATACAAGTCAAAGCTTGTGAAGCTGGTGGCAATTGCAGATCCGGCACTTGGAAAGGACTTCATCCCCGAGATTGCAAAACACTATTCTCGGGCCATGCAGCCGACCATGCAATTGGAGAAACTGCATCACCTCTCAACGGCATGTGTGGAGGCGAAAGAGAAGGTGAGGTTTCAATGCACTGAATTTCCTTCCTAGCAATAGCCACTCTCTTCCAGCCACTGACATTGGATCGGAAATGGCAGACACGGTGGCTGTCGATCTGGAATGCATCCGAGAGCATAAGGACAATGTGGTCTTTTCCACTGGAAGTTTCCGACCCTGCAGTGGATGTGTGGCTCAACCGTATGACTTGGTGGTTCCAGGTAATTCAAGGTACTTCCCCAGATTTGCTTTTCTGACATGAATTCCCTGAACTGCTACGTGACAATGCATTTGGGAATGGCAGGTAATGTCGAATGCAAAGGAGCAAGTCGTAATGCACACAAATTCGTTCGGCTTGTACGTCAAATGGGATGGAACACAGACATTGGAAGACTACGTGACACGTTTCAGATGTGCGTACAAGGACAACCTTTTCGCCAGAGAGCTACAGACAGCAAGAAGGAGCGTGGAGTTTACACATCAGGAGGGAGCGGGGAAAGCTGCAATGCGAATTGTTTACAGGTGAAGCACAGCTGCCCTTGTATGCGAAGCCTGGTTACGAGGTTTGTCTCGGAAATGCGGCACCGCATTCGCATTTTATGTTTTCGGTGGCACTCTGCCAGTAGGTTGGTCTCAAGTTTTGCTCACGCATGCTGACTGCCTTGCAGGTATATGAAATACGTGCTCCTTCAGACAGGGGCCCTGGCTCAAGAGCCCCCGTTCTTCATGGCTTGGACCGTGGCGGGCCCAAGCTGTGTCTACACACCCGAGATGCAGAAACAATGGCATCCCGCGCATCTCGTTGGATGCCCGTGGTACCTGGACATGTCTGGCGGTATTGTTGACGAGTCTGAGAAAGATCTGCACGCCTTGGCAGAAGAGAAGAGAAAGGAAAGACGTGTCCCTGCTGGGCCAAAGTCGGCAAAGGAATCTGCTGCTCTGGAAGAATCCAGAAAGGCAGCTGAGATGGCACAAAAGACGGTGGATGCAGCTGTGCAGGCCCAACAGAAGGGGTCGAAGAAGAGGACTCGCCAGCAAGGAGCAGCTGTTGTGACACCCGCCAAAACGAAGAAGCAGAAACAGCCTGTTCAGGAAGAGGGTGAGGAAGAGGACTCCGATGGAGACTTTGCAACCAGCCCACCCCCCCAAACGCAGGCTGCCTCCCCTGTGCCCACCGTTGTCACGAGAGGCACGAGAACTGGCTCGGCAAAGAAGGCACTCTTCAACCCCCCAGGGGGGCACCCTTTCGAGCCGGTGGAAATGAAGAGGCCGAAAGTGGCTCCCGAAACTGTAGTCCAGTGTGTAAATGAGAGTTTCTTGGCGGCTTTGGATGGACGGGCAGCCAAGTTGGCATACATGAAGACCATGGAGGGTCTGAAGGGCAGAGCACTGAAGAAGGCGACTGCCGAAGAGCCTTCCGACACCCCAGGATTTCAGAATATGGTCTCGTTCTTTGAGAGGGTGTGTGCAGACAAGGATTGTAGGAGGGGCGGAAATGCCACCGAGTGGTCTTGCGATATGATCATCTTGGATATTCCGGACGGAGAGCCTGTGGAAGGACTGCAAGCTTTGCCATCTTGGAACAGGTACTCGGAGGACTTTTGGAAGAAAGGATTCGGGCTTGCCCGCATGGTGTTGGACGACAGAGGCTGTGTGGTTGTCCTGGCGAGCAGAGGAAAAAACACTCAGACAGGAATTGCGAAGTGGACCCGCAAGAGCGCCGTCCCGATTCTGAAAAAGAAGTGGACGTGCATCAACACACTGGGCCTTCGGTCGGAAGGGAAGAAGGTGATTACGACACTGGCACTCGTCCATTCATTTGCTTGGGTGCTTTCAAATGCGGTGCCGCATTCGGTTTCTAATCGTTTTCCCCCTGTGTATGCAGACGAAGCAGTTCGATGCATACTGCTTTGTGAAGGAAAACTCCACCTTTGCTTTCCGGAAGGAGGGAGGAAAGGTTGACCCGAACTGCGACCCACTCGATTACGACGTTCTGTTCAACAACGTTCCCAAGGAACTTCTCCCTCATAGCCTCACTTCAACGGAACCCCTGCGGTACTCACGGACTCGGAGCCCTGCCTTCATTCAGACAATTATGGAGACATGCACAGACGTGGAGGGCACAGTGCTGGACCTCATCTGTGGGACAGGTATGCAGAATCTTGATCTCTGCTGTTCTGCAAATTCTCGTTAGGATGTAGTTCGCAACATCTGAAGCGCCATGTGGTAATGTGTGGATGGCATTGTAACAGGTGCCTCAATGTGGGCTGGGCGGTTTTCCGACCGGCACCTCTTTGCCTACGAGGAGGATTCATCCGTGTGGGGATCCCATCTGGAGGGGCTGCAACGGAATGTGAAGGCTCCCGACAGAGCGGAAGTCTCCTCGGATTCGTCGGAGTCCGAGGAAGACACAGTGGACATTGATGCAGAGGAGAACCCGGAATACGAGTGAGTGCAAACATTGTAAGTTTGCAAAGCCTTCTGGGTCATTTATGTCAAAGGAATTTCCCGACTGTGGTTCTCATTAGTCTCGTTGATGATTGTCATGTGCAGGATTGCAGGGTCCGGGTCGAAACATGTAGGGCCTACACTTCCTGCCAGGAAGAATGTCCCGTTCTTTGCGAGGGCCGACTTCATGACGAGCCCGGTGAGGGACTACTCCCTTCCTAGTTATGCAGCTAAACTCGCAAATACAGCGATTAGAAGAAGTGAGAATCCCAGTAAAGTAGAGCAGATTTTGGAGAGGGCTAGGGAGGACAGAAGGATAAGGAAAGAGTTGGCAGCAGCTCAGACAGGTAGACGGGTACGAAAGTACATATGTGATTCAGCGGATGAGAGCGACGCAGACAGGGAGGAAGACGACCCAACGGAGGTGAGATGGACAGTTCCGCAAGGGGAAGATGGGATTTTCGAAAGCCTGGCCAACGAGCAGTCCGCTGGAGATGAGAGAGGCACTGAGGGGGTGGAGGAGGAGCAGGACAGTCTAGAACAGGATGAGGATTCCGATGATTTTCAAGATTAATAGAATTTTAATGAAGTCTCTGTAAATGTAAATTCTCTTCCAGAGTATATAAAGAAAATTCTGCCCGACATTCGTGACCCCTCTCCAGTGTGCATTCCAGCCACACAATCGCCCAAACCAGGACGCTCCCAAAATCAGAAATGGGTCAGGGCATTTCCAAAATTTTGGCAACTCTAAGAACCTCTTTTGGAAATGCGGCACCGCATTTCCAAAACAGGGGAGGGACTAATTTTTCCATTTCAATGTTGGCATAGTAAAAAGTAATCTGAATTGGAATGCGGTGCCGCATTTCCAAAATTTCCTTTGTCCACACGCCAGTTTTGGCCTCTCCCGCTCATTGCATGGATGCCACCACGCTTACAGAGGTCGAACAAGGAGGTCGAACAAGGAGGCCGACATGGCGGGATTGGAAATGCGGTGCCGCATTTCCATATTGGGGATGGTGGTTGTTCGAACTGCAGACCCATCAGCAAAAACTGGCACCGCATTCCATTGTAAAAAAAAAGTCGATGACGGACATGGAAATGCGGCGCCGCATTTCCAGAACGGACATCGCAATTTGTCAATTTGCAGACCCTCTCTCGGAAATGCGGTAACGCATTCCATCGCGCTGGTCGGAAATAGGTGCACTTTTCGAAGTGTTGGACGGAAATGCGGCACCGCATTCCCTTGTCCAAAAAGAAGTTTCCATTGCCAAGCTGGAAATGCGTCGCCGCATTTGCAATGCCAACCTCGTTTTCTGATCAATTTATAGACCCGTGTTGGTATTTCGTGTACCTGGACGGAAATGATGCACCGCATTTTCTTGTCCCACATGGAAATGCGGTGCCGCATTTCGATGTCCGACATGGAAATGCGGTGCCGAATTTCGATGTCCGACATGGAAATGCTGTGCCGCATTTCGATGCGGACATGGAAATGCGGCGCCGCATTTCGATGCCGACATGGAAATGCGGTGCCGCATTTCAATGTCCGACATGGCGTTACTCTGGTATATTCTTGACACATGACTCACATACCGGTTACTCTGCTTTATTCAACCAGACAGACAAATTGTAGAAATGAGACATCAAATTGTAAACAGTGGGCCAAATCCGAGAGTTATTCAACACAATGAAACACAGTCATACAGAAGTGAGGTACATTCCAGGGCACACTCCAGGGCACATTTAAATTTCCCCCGTACAGGATCCTGGACCGATGAAGATTGGCTGCTGCATGAATGTAGCCGTTTCAGTTTCCTACCCTGCCATGCAAACTATGGGCAGTCACTGCCAGGTGGGCCGATAGCCACTGGACACGACGAAGTCCATCCCCTCTTCGATGTAAATGCGGCGCCGAATTTCCATCCGGGGGGATGGACTTCGGTGGCAGATCTCAAACTATAACTTGTTGATGAGAAAGATGTATGGCTTCATCCACCGCTGGCGTGATGAACACGTTCCACCTCCGTCGGTGGGTACGTGTGACCCAGATGCTCCATTTTGGAGGCCGGACTGCTCTTCCGCTTCGTATCATTTCCAAAATCTAAGGGCTTCGTAGCTGTCCGCAAGGTCATCATCGCATCCAAGTCGTCCTCAGGTCCTCCTTTGCAAGGATGCCGTGCTTCCGGAACCGGGACGACTGCCCCTTTGGAGGCATCGATTATGCAATGTATTCGGCCACATCGGGAGACATTGTTATCTGGTACACAGAATTACACAGAAGATACTGGTTCGATTGTGGAAACATTGGTGGCTTTTGAGTATATCGTAGGCCACTACGCCTTCGAGCGGGTGACGATCTTGGTCTGAGGAGTCCGTGGCTCCTGCGCATCCTCGATTCCGATTTTCCCAGCTACGACGGTCACCCATGCAGAAGAAGGCGCACTGCTATGCTGTTGCGGTGGAACTGCTGCCACTGGACGTGGGTGGACTCCATCGGAGAGACCTATTCTCCTCGAGGAGTGCGCTCCTCTTCTCCATTGTATGGGGACATTCGCATTGGTGTGGACGACGAAAACGTGAAGATTTCCATATTCGATGGTGGTATGATTGAAGGGCAGGACATTGTGGTGAACATCACTAGGGGCGGTACAACGGCTGCAATCGACTTTACATGGAGGAGCCCCATGACTCATGAGCTAGTTCTGAGAGCAGTCGAAGTCCCATTGACAACGTGACTTGTATTCAGTAGGCACATTTCGTTTGGGATTGGGAGTGTGGGTGAATTTTGCAAATGGCAGCACAGTAGACGTGCTGAAATGCCCCCATTTGTACATCAGCATACCACCTACCATTCGCGAAACATTGCCCTTTTTAATTCTATATCGTTCGAAATAACATTGCCGAATTTCTGGGATTGGGAGTGTGGGTGAATTTTGCAAATGGCTATAGGCTGAAATGGGCCCCCATTTACAGAGCAGTACCACCCTACCATTCGCGAAACATTGCCATATTTTTTTCAACTTATATAATTCTAAATAACATTGCCGAACCTCCTTCATCGGGAGGTCCTTCTCCCCCTATGACCGTGGCACCCTAAACCCTATTCCCGCGGACACTCATTTCCGGAAAATAGTGCTGCTCATGTTTTTTTCCACACTTACGACTCTGCTCATGGCTCATGCCGCTCATGGCTCATGGCTCATGAAATAGCAGCCCCCCCCCCAAGCTCAAACTGCTGTGGTGATTTGCCCAATAACTAGCCTCAGGAGGTCCTAGGCTTTTGGCTCAGCCTTGAGACTTTCAAGTTGGTAAACCAGAGGTACAGGCACATTCCCTTGATAGATTTGAGAGAGCGTCTCTTTGGTGAATCACCCCGACATGTATCAGAAAATTAGTACTGTCTTCAATTGCCCACACACGGCAATGCACTCTCCCTTTTCCTCTCTGCTCTGTTTGTTGTTCAAAGGTAGGCTTCCCTGCCTTGATTTTAATTTCAGTCAGTGCGAGAGTGGGTGACCCCTCTAGGTCATCCAAGATGTCCTCCCCATGTCACTGACTGGAACAAGTTCAGGGAAGTTTTCTGCCTAACTTCATTTTCAACATCACATACATCTCATGGCAACAGACATGGCTTTGGACACTACACAAGCCTCTAAGTCAGATTTATCAACCCATATTGGCAGATCTGTACTCCAAGGCAGGTCTAATAGTGCGACAAAGCATGGTTTTCTTAACCTCAGAGTTGACCCCGCTGCAGAAAAATTAAAAGAGAGAGGGAGAGGGAAGATATTCATGTCATGTCAAGACATGGACAAGACCAACTAGGGTCATTTGTCAATTTAAAGACATAAACAGTCCATGACAGGGCACCATCTAACATTTCCAGTCTTGTCATAACACACCAGTGACGCCACCCATTCAGTCATGATAACAGTGTGGAGGGCGGGGTATGTTCATAATCAGATTCTTGTCAGTACCCAAGTGACCCTCTTGCACAATATAAGTCGATTGCAGCCTCAGATTATATCATCCATAGTTATCCATAAGATATGCACCATGCAAGATATCATGGCATATAAGAACTTCTTGCCACATTACAGATCCAAGATATGTATACACAATATCTTGAGGTGATCAAGACAAGCATTACAAGGTAGTAAGAATAGTCTGCCCTACAACACATTCAGTGAGTGTTCACACCGGCAGCAGGAAGGACCAGCCTGCAATTAATTACACTTCTGGCCTGCCACCAAGTACACTTCTTGGGCATGGTAAGCCATATTGCCGCTTCACATTTGGTGCCAAATGTAAGCACCCTAAAGCATGCATCGTGCAAGGCCTTCTGGGTATGTAAGAACAGTCTGTCATTGTATATATTCAGGACCTGTGCACATAGGACTCTTGCTGGCCCAGCCTGCATTAAATCAGACTTCAAACATGCAACCATGATCACTTTGGGCATGAAGAGACTGACTGTGACTTCATTCTACCATGTACACTTGCCCCAAGATATACATCATGTAAGGCATTTTGCATGGAAGAAAGGCCCTCTGCCCTGTCACAGCATCCAGAATCTGGACACACATACACTTTGAGTGCCCAAGACCAAGCCCACTTGGCCAAGATAAATCATACAATGCAGGTGGCTGTTCATATGGCAAATAAAGTAAATAATCATTGCCAGAGTCCTTTAGAGCTTACCGTCACTGTTTCACAGGAGGCTAATGCCATGTTTTGCAAATAGAACTCACTATGCTCCATTCCACAACAAATCCAGTCTGAAAACGGCCTGTCACTTGCCTTATCATGATGTCTTTTTTTAAAAACAAACTCAGGTCTCCTCATCCTTAGAGCCAAACAGCCACTTATGACTTGTCCCTTACACCATCAATCATCTTTTAAGGCCAAAAAAAGGAAACCTAGTCTAAAAATCCACAGGCAAAGCTGTCAAAGATTCAAGACAAGGTAGGATTCACATGCAGTGCTGTATGAGACAAGGCTGCCAGGCCAAAGTGCTCCATTAGCAACAGCAAAAGATAAGTCAAAAGCAGCACATCATGTCAAACCGGGAGCAAGCGGGACGAAATCGGGTTGCAGGCAGTAGCAATATGTTCCTTTTGCACACATCCTTATCTCGCCCTCAAGAGAATTCAAAGTAGGTAGGGATCCTCACCTGGTCCATCACAAGCCCCACAAAACCAATGGGTTAGTGAGGATTGTGGAACCCCAGGTGAATCACAGACCCCTACACTTGTTATCGATGTCAACTAAGAACCCCAAAAATAAGAGAGAAAGATATGAAGTAAAAGGAACCCTAATCACCAAAAGCACCTTGAGCGATTGGGGAAGGTAACACTGTGCCATCGCCACCAACACGCCACCTCCAGCACAGCTAAGAACGAGGCATACAAATGCTAGGTTTAAGAAGGGAGAGAGAGCGATATACTTCCCCACCCAAGCGCCGCTGCGAAACATAAAAGCAGAGGAGGGAAAGGGACGATGCCATCACAGCGGGTTTCTCCCGCCTGTGAGAAGAGACAAGACGGCCGCCATTGCGCATCCCCAAGAGCTCGCCGGCATGAAGCAGCAGACAGGGTAGCAGCAGAGCTCAGACGCCATAACTCGCGAGCTCAGCAGCACGCGGAGTGCAGCAAACAGCAGGAGAGACACCCTAGGGCAGAGCCCGATTTTTCATCCGAAGGATGAATAATCAATACCCTTTATCTCAAAAACCCGATGGATGTCATCGTTAGCTAGGTTAGACAGTGATTATAGGGTAGAATTAGGGTTTCACTCCTTAATTAGCAATAATTAAGGGTATTAAAAAATTCTCCATGGCCATCATAAGCTGTTTTTTTTCATCCGTCAGATGAAAAATAAATAGGTTCATTTATTTGGATGAGGTCCATCAGCAGGATGAAAAGTAGTATAACATCATCCAGGGCAGCGGTTTCTCATCCTAACAGGTAATTCATCATCCCTTAAGAGAAAGCCTCATCCAGTACGGAAAAAAAGGCATAAAGGAGGAATAAAACGAATTCAAATCCTGGTATTTTTCATCCGGCATGGATGGAAAATGATAGATAGGATGCCAGTGTCACAAACCCCTAGGAGGTAATTCCTCATTCACTGGTGACTCATCTGATATAGATGAAAGTCAATAAAAGAGGAATGAAAAATTATAGGTCCTTTTTAGAGGTATTTTAGTGTCACCCAGGGTTCTTCTGGTATGGATAGAAACCTTACAAGTCGGGTGAAAACACCTTTTAGAGTCCATCTAGTATAGATGGAAAATCATGAAAGAACACTGATGCAACCGGCCAATTCCGAGGAGGGAAACAGAGGGAGAGAGGGGGCAACAAAGAAAATGTGGGATGTGCATAATTGTCCAATCCGTCTCTACTGGACCGAGCAGTCTGCAATGGCTGGGTCGGAAGGAACTGGAAACGAGTGGGCCGGGACGTCTGTGCGTTGCACCATTCGAAATCCTGCTGCAGAAATAGCATCCGCCTCATTCTAAGAGAGGTTGCAACCCGGTGCAACAATCCAGACGCCCGGAGGCTCTGGCATTCCCTAAATCCCGTACTTGGGCTTGCCAATACACATGTCATTATGTCGTGCCTACAGAACCAAAACGTTGCGTTGTGGCGTGGGGAATGTGGGAGTCAAAAATCTGCCGCAAACAAGGTGCAGGTACAACACCGTGTGGGTGCATCTCACTCATATCGCGTGCTCTCCGTATCCACCTGGATGGCGCAACACTTCCCTTGAATGTCGGCAATGTCCTTGCAATTCTCCACTGTGACTCCGACATTCTTGTCTCCACAATGGGTATGTTGTACTGCGTTACTACAGATGACTCGTTATGTTCCTCGGGCACGTGCCCTGTGCTCAAAGGAGAATGGCGATCTTGAACGTGCAGGACTTGCGGTGCTTGACGAGACCTCCTCGGGCAACATCACGGGACCACGAGGAAGCGTGCGAATATTCTTGTCAGCTTGCCATGAATCATCTTCTCCGCCAGGTGCCTCGTCAAGTCTTCGTCTCACTGGACGGGTGTGAATATCTCCTTCCAAGTGTTGGCCTCTTCGAAGCAATGGCGTGTCCCGAAGGCCCTCTCGCAGGGCTGCCGCCCACTTGCGAGGATTCTTCGATTTGGAGGCAATCCGCATCAGCATTTCCTGCCTGTCCGGCCCCAAGCCCCACTGTTTCCCTTTCAAGAACTCGTTGTACCTGCATTGCTGCATAATTGACCTCACAATGTCCTCCGTTGTGGCAGTGAGGATGTCCACCAAATGCGCCGCAGAGGAGGCACGCCAGGAAGAATGTACTAATTCGGCCATGTTTGTTGTCGGCATGTCGGTGTCGGAGTCCAGACACATTTCCTGCATATGCACATGTTGAGGTTACAAGCAAGTTACAAATAATGACTAGCATAATATTGAACGGGACGTGAATTCGTCCAACTCACCTCCCGCATATAGTCGCCGAACTGGAGGAAACGATAATGCCACCATGCTAGCCAACTGACCATTGCTCCCTCGTCTGATTTCTTTACAACACTTGACGTTGTTTAAGGCATATTGTTTTGTGAAGAGAGGGTCTACGTTCAAATTCCGCAACGACGGTCGTCTTGTTGATGCCGATGTGGACCCTGTTACCTACGATGTCCTCTACAACTATGTGCCCCACTCCAGTATGCCGAAGGACACAAAGACATGCAAACCGTGGCGGTACAGCCGGACCCGGAGCCCTGCTTTCATCCAAACCCTCATGGAGACGTGCTCAGATTCCAAGGGGCGGATTCTTGACCTCACATGCGGCACGGGTAAGCCTTCACGTGCACAGTTTGTCCCCTAGCCCGATTGCAATTGCATGCCGCATGCTACTAACTGCCCGCTTTGTCCATCAGGTGCTTCAATGTGGGCAGGGACGTTGTCCGACAGGCATGTCTTCGCCTTCGAGCCAAATACTGACCTCCACAACTCCGAACTTGCAGCGGCTGAACGTTCGCCGAAAGAGGAAGAGGCATCCTCGGAGGATGAGGAAGAATCCGACAAAGAGCAGGGGGGTACAAGTTGGGATCGACGCGCGAGGAGCCCCCGGTTTATGAGTGAGTGGTCGCATTGTAAGTTGCCTCCTGATTTCGTGAGGCACCTACCTTTGCTCTCTTATTTCATTGAAAGACCCTTTGTGCTTCTGCTGGTATTGACATTCTTGAAGTGGATTTGTTCTTACTGTAGGATGCCAAGTACTGCAGGAGGGACGTCTACACCGCAGTTTATGGGCAGGAGGAACGCGCCTTTTTTTTTGCCAGGGGGGATTTCATGCCGAGTCCAGAAAGGGACTACATCCTTCCTACTTATGCTGCCCGGCTTGCTTCGGTGTCCATTAGGAGGTCTTCCGACCCTAGTCGAGTAACAATTTTAGACGAGGCAAACCTCAGAAAATGAAGATGAGGGAGGAGGGTAGCAGCTATTAGAGCCCGTCAGGCTCGTAGATTTGTCTTGGATTCTGCTGAGGAAAGGGGGGAGAAGAGGCAGAAGATTCCCAGGAGGTGAGGTGGACAGTCCCCCAAGGAAGGAGACGACGGTATTTTTGAGAGGCATAGTGGAACTGATGCATCTCATAACTCAGAGGATGGGGGGGATGAGGGGGATGAGGAGGAAGGTGGGGCAAGTTCCTCGGAGGGTGTAGGAGAGTAGTGCCCATTCCGGCTGTGACAGTTAGGACACACTTGTATAGATGTGGTTTGCCACAAAATTCGCAATAAAATGTTGCATTCATTGCTATGACGAGTAACTGGTGCCAAATTCCAACTTCATATTACCCTATTTCCGTGCCTCCTAACCCTATTTCCGTGGACACACAATGGTCCGCTCATGCTTTTTTTTTTCCCGCTCATGCTCATGCCGCTCATGAAATAACAGCCCCCCGGTATTCCACGTCTCCCTTTTGAAGCCTTACTTCAAAGATGAAGCGCATCCGAATCGGCATCAAGTGTTGCGTCCACCACCTGTGCTGTTGGATCATGAAAATGAACCTGAGTACGAGGTGGAGGCAGTGCTTAGGTCAAGGAGGTTCAAGAATCGAGAAATGGAGTATCTCGTGAAATGGAAGGGCTCTCATCAAGTGGAGGCAACTTGGGTGCGTGCCTCAGAAATGGGAAACGCATCCGAGGCGGTTGCAGCTGTCGAAGGGCAACCTCAAAAACGGAAGAAGCATTGATGGGGACATCAACCTTGGATCATGGGGGAGGAAATGCATGCTTAGCCCGGCTTAGCTAGCTTAGGAATCCGATTGCAAAAACTTGTGTTGTACAAATTTTGTTATAAATGAAATGGTTTCCAAATGTTGTGTGTCCTATTTTGTTTGGAACGGTGATGCGCGGTATGGTTGGCTAGTGTGTAGAAGCTAGCTTACAAAAGTGGGATTAATCGTGTCGCGCACCTCACTTCGGTAAGCTCCCCTTGAAGTCATAGTTACTCGCTTTGATGCGCGCGCCTAACTCCCAACCTGGCCGCTGGGCCAACTTGGAGCTTCGGCTGCTCACCGGGGCATATTGGTCCCCCTTTGATCTCCCAAAGAACCCTCCACCGATTTGGGCCCAGCGGGAATTCCCTTTGGTAGTTGGCAGTCCGGAACAGCTCCCCACTCTTTGGTCGCTTTCCGGCTCGCTCGCTTACTCACTAGTTTTTGGTCACCAACGGGCTTGCACCGTTCTCGGGTTACTACTCCCTATATATACTTCTGTAGCTGTCCGCGGGGGTTTCACAAACAACCATGCCATTTTATGGCGAACCACCACGAAAACCCTCGACTCCCGGTGATGAGTCGCGGTGAGTCTTGGCCCACCCACCACGGTCCCTATGGACCGTGATGAGTCCCAAGACTCCCCACGACTCCCACCACGAGGTCTCCGCCCCAAGGTGAGTCCTATGCCACCCCACTAAGTCCCGCTAAGCTACCACCACCCCTTTGTGAAGCCCCCCCACTGCATCCTGGTGTGCGGGGCTCCACCTAGTGAGCACCTCCGCCTCCTTGAGTGCCTTGGGCACTCAAGGGTGCTTCAGCCCCCTGTACCTATCGCTGCCACTGCCCCCACCACAGGGGCAGCCTCTCATGTGTCCCGACCCCCTGCCCTCAGGCAAAGGGCCGCGACACACACCCCTACCAACAGGGAGTCGATGTCCTCATCGACTTGTCCATTTTATAGAAACGAACATCCAAGTTGTGGTGTCCCACATCCAGGAGTTTGTTTCCGTACCATGGCGTCCCATGGCAAAGAACCAAACCCCACTTGACTCTACTCTACTCTCCACTAGCTAGTTCGGCCGACTTCCTCCAAGTCCCGGCCAGGGGTGGAGCCTCTCAGCTCCTCCCAGTGCACTCTTCTTGGCCTACTTCAAGGCCAAGGAACGATCCTCCCCGAGGATCGAATCGCCTTACTGCAACACATTGCTTACGATCGCTCATGATGCCGCCTTTGGCATCACCTTGCGCAAGGGTTCACCTCGAACCCCTTTGACTAGGAAGATATCCTTGAACCAACCGTGCGCCCCAATCACTACAATTGGGTCCGTCTTGGAATACTGGCCTGAGGTACGGGAACACGTCGAAGCCGCACTACGACTTCGTCCCGAGGCTACACTATTATAGTACATGAACGGAAGCACGTAGCTTCCGCGTTAGCCTCCACTACAAGGCAACCACCTCGGTAGCGCAGTTATAGTACGCGCACGCGCCAGGTGCGCACTAGCACGTGAACTCCCAAAGAAGGCGCATGTTTCCTTGCCCCTTGGATGGGAGTCACCCGATTTCGGCACTGCGCAAACACACGATTAACCCAATTTACCTCTCCCACTTTTGTAAGCTAGCATGCTTTCTACACACTAGCCAACCACACCATGCATCACCATTCCAAACAAAATAGGACGCACAACATTTGGAACCCATTTCCTTTATAACAAATTTTTGTACAATACAAGTTTTTGCAATCGATTCCTGAGCTAGCTAAGCCGGGCTAAGCATGCATTCCTCCCCCACGCTCCAAGGTTGATGTCCCCATCAGCGCTTCTTCCGCTTTTGAGGTCGCCCTTCGAAAACTAACTAAACCGCCTCGGATGCGTTTCCCATTTCTGAGGCACGCACCCAAGATGCCTCCACATGATGATAGCCCTTCCATTTGACGAGATACTCCGTTTCTCGGTTCTTGAACCTCCTCTAGAGTACTAGTACTGCCTCCACCTCGTACTCAGGTTCATTTTCATGATCCAACAGCACAGGTGGCGGACGCAACACTTGATGCCGATTCGGTCGCGCTTCATCTTTGAAGTAAGGCTTCAAAAGGGAGACGTGGAATACTGGATGCACCTTGCTGTTTGCCGGCAGCTCCAATTCATACACATCCTCATTCATAACCTTCCGGATGCGAAAAGGTCCCACATACGGAGGTACGAACTTTGGACTCACTTCCGGAGGTAGTTGGAAATTCTTGATGTTCAACCAGACCTCCGTGCCTACCTCAAACTTCACTTCTTCCTCCGCTTCCGATTCGCCTGCCTTTCATACCGTTTCCTAGCTTTGGCAATGTTGTACTTTGCGAGCTTCAACAAACGCTCGCATTCTTCCAGTACCGCCGCTACTGCCGGTTCCTCAACGTCCTGGGCGGCCCAACTTGTCGGCACCAGAGGTGCTTTTCCATAGACCAATACGAAAGGGGAAACTCCCGTTGCGGAGTGTCCTGTGTTATTATAACAGAACTCTGCCGCGTCTAAGTGTTCCATCCAGTCTGTTTGGTCTGCTGACACGTAATTCCGCAAGATCTGCTTCACTACAGAATTCACTCTTTCTGTTTGGCCGTCGGTCGTAGGTCGGAAGGCGGTGCTCAACTTCAGCCTCGTCCCCATCTTCTTCCAAAGTGCCCTCCAAAATTTACTCGTAAACTTTGGATCGCGGTCCGAGACAATATCCTTCGGGACTCCATGATGCTTTAAGACGTGGGAGAAGTAAAGTCGCCCCGTTTCCTGCGCCGTTGCCGTCTCCTTGGTAGGGATGAAATGGCCCATTTTACTGAACCTATCCACCACCACCATGATTGCATCGAATCCTTTTGACAGTGGCATAGCAGTCATGAAATCCATCGAGACGCTTTCCCAAGTCCCCTCTGGAATCGGCAAGGGTTGTAACAGCCCCGCTTGCTTTTTGTACTCGCTCCGGTTTTGTTGGCATGTGGTACATGTCTTGACATACTCCTCTGCCTCCTCCTGCAGTTTGGGCCAGAAATACTCTTTCTTCAAGAGTGCCGCAGTGCGCTTGGCTCCGCCGTGGCCCGCAAGCGGGCTATCATGGCATTCTCTCAAGAGGCTATCTCTGATCCCTCCCTTCGGCACGTAGAGACACTTTTGCTTATACCGGAGCAGTCCATTTTGCAAGTGGAACTGCGATTTAACCCCAATCCTCAAGTCCTGCATCACGGACTTCGCCAGCTCATCCTTCCGGCAAGCCTTCCGGATCTTCCTTTGGAGCGCCGTCTCGCCCTTGTAGCTGCTGCTTTCTACTTAAAGCATCGGCCACCACATTGTCTCGTCCCGGTTTGTACTGGATATCCACGTCGAACACCGCCAAAGTATCTTGCCGCCTAAGTTGTTTTGGGGACAACTTGGGCTGTGTGGCAAAATACTTCACCGTGACATTGTCCGTGAACACCTTCACTGGGTTGGAACCAACATAGTGGCGCCAAAGCTCAAGACAGTGCACCACTGCCTTCATCTCTTTCTCGTGCGTCGGCCACCGTCGCTCCACTTCATTCAGTTTCTTACTTTCGTAAGCCACTGGACGTCCATCTTGCATCAGTACACCCCCAATCGCGAAGTTTGACGCATCTGTATGTATCTCGAACGGATGATCGAACTCCGGGATTTTCAAGACTGGAGCTTCCGCCATCCGCTGCTTCAATTCAGCAAAAGCTTGGCCACAAAAGGTGTTCCATGCCCAGACTTTGGATTTACACAGAAGGTCTGACAGCAGCCCCGCGATCTTGGCGAAATTTCTCACATACTTTCGGTAATAGGAGGCGAGTCCTAGGAAGGATCGCACTCCCGGGACCGAAGTCGGAGGCTCCCAGTCCAAGATTGCCCTCACCTTCCTGTCATCCATTCTGATCCCATCCTGTGTAATCACATGCCCCAGGAACTCCACTTTTGTGACCCCGAATTCGCACTTTGAAGCTTTGGCATACAACTTCCTTTCTCGCAATTTTTGGAACACCCTTCTCCAGGTGCTCCTCCTTTGTTTTCGAGTACACCAAGATGTCGTCGATGTACACGATCACAAAGTCATCCAACCGCTCCTGAAAAAGGCTGTTCATCAGCGTGCTAAATGTCGCTGGTGCATTGGTGAGCCCAAAAGGCATCACCAAGAACTCATATGAACCATACCTTGTCCTGCACGTGGTCTTTTCCTCATCTCCTTCCGCCACCCGAATTTGATGATAGCCGGAGCGCCAGTCGATCCGGCTGAAATACTTCGCTCCGGCCAACCGATCGAAGAGGTCGTTGATCCTTGGCAAAGGGTACCGGTTTTTGATAGTCACCTTATTCAGAGCCCTGTAATCGACACACATCTGCAGCGTCCCATCCTTTTTATCTGCAAATAGCACCGGGGCTCCGTAAGGTGACTTACTCGGCCGGATGTACCCCTTTGACATTAGATCTTTGAGCTGAGTTTTCAGCTTGACCAACTCTCTATGGCTCAACCGGTAGGGCGCCTTGGCAGGCGGTTCCGATCCCGGTATCACCTCAATCTTGTGGTCAACTCCTCTTTGCGGTGGCAAACCGCTTGGTAAATCCTCCGGCATCACATCCTGGTATTTCTCCAAAATCCCCTTGATCCAATCTGGGCTCGGCTCCCCATCGCCTTCTCCCTTCACTTCTCTAATGTAGAGCAAAAACTGGGGCTCGTGTGCCTCCTCATAGGCCGCTCCACCCGCTTTTCCTTTCAAAGCACCGGGTGCCGCCTTGACTTGTGATGGCCCTCCCTTCGATTTCCACGCGCCATTGTCGCCGCATGGCCTATCCCACTTCTTTTCCGGTCGGAAGGAGTCACCTTCCCGCCGGGTGTTCTTGTGGTTCAGCTCCGTACGGCCTTGTCTTTCACCCCTAGGGACATCCGAGAAACATCCAGCCCTCTCAATTGCCTCGTTCAAAGTCTTAGGTGGCTTCTCCTCCAACTTCCGCCTAGCCCATGGGGCCAATCCCGCCACAAAGTTGAAGACCATTTCCGGTTCTGCCATGTCCGCGACTTCGAGCAAAAGCACATTGAAAGCCTGGATGTAGTGCGGAGAGTGGGTAGACCCCCAAGGTCATCCATGTCCTCCTCCATGTCACAGACTGGAAACAAGTTCAGGAAGTTTCCCGTAAACTTCATTGTCATCAGACTATTTTCTGCCATCAGACATGGCTTTGGACAGCAGAGCCTCCAAGAAAGATCTATGCAGCAGGGTGAAGGCTTGCGGGGAAAGATGCAGTCCCTTGAGAACCTGCTTTACTCTCTCCCGCCAGGACTTAGCCTGGTGCACATGCTTGGTACACGGACACGACAATCCTAGTACACTCACCCAAAAGTTGGCATTGAGGTTGTTCCTATTGTTGCCACTGCCCCCACCATAGGGGCAGCCCCTCTTGTGTCCCGACCCCCCGCCCTCAAGGCAAAGGGCCGCGACACACTCGGTCTGAACCATCTTCAGACATGATTTTACCAAGAGCAATCTTGTGGGCTGCCTTGAGCTGAATCTGCTTTGGTCTGGCTCCGGGGCTCAATTTCACGTCCTCTTTTATGATGTCGTGTGCTTCCTGCACAGCCTCCCGCATGTTGCCTCTCGCCAAGGGGTGGCAGTGGACCCCAACGTGTATGCAAGCTCTAGTCAAGTCCGGGAGCAAATGGATTACATAATATTGCTTGGCTCTGCACATGGACATGCATGTCGGTGGTTCTTTGCAATGTGCGCACTTGAAAGTACTTGCTGGAGCCTGGCTGGAGACAATGAATGGATGATGGGTTGTGCCAGTCCAATCCATCTTGTTTCTCCGCCCTCATTTGGAGAGAAAGTGGAAGCAGGCGGGATTGAGGCACCTCAGCTTCCCCGCACAGAGGACGTATCGTATACGAACACCATCAGCAATTTTCGTGCTACTGGTCTTCGTCACACACCAGGGGTGTCCGTCATGCTTTCGATCCATGTCTTTTAACATCCCCGAGGCTTTGTTTGACGAAGTAACAGGTGCAAACTCGAAGATCACATTACCATCAACTTCGGGAGGCAGATACGTTACCTTCCTGACAGGAAATTTGGCATAGTCGAGAGCAGCCAGCTCGGAGCGAGAACCATTGAGGTGATGTTGCCGTAGGAGCTGCACAATGGAGCGGGATGGAGTTATACTCGGGGGTACATGCGTTGCACCTAAAGAGACGTCCATGTCGGATTTGAACGACCGTGTGGAGGACATGGAGACCTCATTGCACTCATCTTCCTCGTCAGAAATGTCGGATACCTCCACACGAGAAGCTATGGAGGGTCTTGATGGTCCAGGTCGGGAATGATTATCGTTGCATACCTCTCTGTTGGCAGTGGCCGCCTGTCGGTTTCCCGACTCCTTTGTGGATGGTGTGGGAAGCGACTGATTCGGAAAGGGAATGGGCATTCCCACAACGCGGTACAAGATGGTGTCTGATGGGGGTACGTGCCACTCGATTCCGCAACCTCCGTCGTTACCTAGCACGATAATGGTCGCATCAACCAGTCCAGGAACATCCTTCATTTCTTCTTCCAAGTAAACTGTGCCCGGTTTGAGCTTGAATTAGGAACAAAGGTAAGTTTCAGTCATTCTGCAAAGTCCTCCCTCGTTTGGGATCCTGGCTCTCCCAAGTTGCGGAGGACAGCAAACTATAGCGTACGAATTGGGAGCCATCGAACACTGCACGAAGTTGGCAAGTGCGAGGTTCCCTATAGTGACAGACCAAGGCTCACATGCACAACCTCATTGGAACTGCGGAGGCCATCGACGATTGCAAGCCGCACATTGAAGTGGAGAAGAATGTTTCAAGATACATGCATGAAGGTGGGAGCTCCAATTCCATATCCTGTATGTATGATAATGATGGCCATTTCGGCGAGGAAATAACATCTCCTGACAGTTTTTCCTAAGGGTGGATCCCGCAATATTCTCGTACAGATATGAACGTTCGCACTGACAAGTGCCAGGACTGTTAGTTAAAACGGTTTGACAACCAAGTTGTGCTCATAAAGACAGGCCGCAATTGTGTTGTTTCGGAACCATGCATCCAAGTGCACATGAGGGAACGGAAATGCGCCGCCGCATTCCCGTTCGACATCGTGCTCTCGCTGATTGTGATTGGAAATGCGGCACCGCATTTCCGTCAGCGGGGAAAACCAAACTAGTGCTGGAACTGAAATGCGGTACCGCATTTCCGTCCACTGTACCAGCAGGCACATGGTGGAACGGAAATGCAGTATTGCATTTCGGTCGAATGGGACAAGGAAGACACGGTGGAACAGAAAAGCGACACCGCATTTCCGTCAACTGGGACACCTTCGATAGGAAGGAACGGAAATACGGTACCACATTTCTGTCCAGGCTCTTACTAATGAATGCAGAGGACAGAAATGCGGTGCCGCATTCCGTCCCCGATGTTTCGAAATTGTGAAACAGTAAGACAGTAAGAAATAGTAAGAGAGTAAGATATCACATGTTTACGGTGAACTGGACGTAAGTTTGATTGAAAACCTTGCAGACTTCAGGCGGACAAGGACGACAACACATAGAGAACAACAAGAACTCAGGCACAACAAGAACTGATGTGCCACATTTCCATCCTACAAGTAAGGCATGTAACATTTGGACGGAAATGCGGCACCACATTTCCGTCCAACATGTAAACCCTGTGACTATGGATCGGAAATGCGACACCGCATTTCCGTCCGCGGTGTACCTTTGTATTTTACTGGATAGAAATGCGGAGCAACATTTCCGACCAACTATTAAGGCATGTAACAGTTGGACGGAAATGCGGCACCGCATTTCCATCCGCAGTTTACCTTTGTACTTTACTGGACGGAAATGCGGAGCAGCATTTCTCACCAACTATTAAGGTATGTAACAGTTGGACGGAACGGAAATGCGGCACGACATTTCCGTTGTGCATGTAAGTAATCAAACAGTGCAACGGAAATGCAGCACCGCATTTCCGACCAATAAGTAAGGTATGTAACAGTCGAACGAAAATGCGGTGCCACATTTCCGTCCGAGGTGTACCTTTCGAATTTCCAGAACTGAAATGCGGCGCCGCATTTCTGTCCAACATGTAAAGCATGCAACAGTGGAACAGAAATGCAGCACTGCATTTCCGTTCTGGATGAAAGTCATGAAACAGTGGAACGGAAATGCGGCGCCGCATTTCCGTTTTGCATCTCAGGCATGAAACCTCATTTCCGTTCTGGATGCAACTGAACGTGCTAGCTGAAGTGGCATGTCGCGGCCCTTTGCCTTGAGGGCAGGGGGTCGGGACACATGAGGGGCTGCCCCTGTGGTGGGGGCAGCGGCAGCGATAGGTATGGGGGGGCTGAAACACCCTTGAGTGCCCAAGGCACTCAAGGAGGCGGAGGCGCTCACTAGGTGGAGCCCCGCACACCGGGTTGCGGTGGGGGTGGCTCCACAAGGGGTGGTGGTAGCTTAGCGGGACTTAGTGGGGGTGGCATAGGACTCACCATGGGGGCGGAGACCTCGTGGTGGGAGTCGTGGGGAGTCTTGGGACTCATCACGGTCCATAGGGGCCCTGGTGAGTGGGCCAAGACTCACCGCGACTCATCACCGGGAGTCGAGGGTTTTCGTGGTGGTTCGCCATAAAATGGCATGGCTGGTTATGAAACCCCCGCGGGCAGCTACAGAAGTATATATAGGGAGTAGTAACCCCGAGAACGGTGCAAGCCCGTTGGTGACCAAAAACTAGTGAGTAAGCGAGCGAGCCAGAAAGCGACCAAAGAGTGGGGAGCAGTTTGACTGCCATCTACCAAAGGGAATTCCACTTGTCCCAAATAGGTGGAGGGTTTAGTGGGAAGCGAAGGGGGAACGTTATGTCCCGGTGAGCAGCCGAAGCTCCAAGTTGGCTCGGCGGCCAGGTTGGGAGTACGCGCATCAAAGCGAGTGACTATGACGTGAAGGGGAGCTTACCGAAGGGAGGTGCGCGAGGCAGGAGGCGACGCGGCCTGTTGGATAATGATGTTTGTCCGGCAGACTGCAAGCGTACCTTTAATGATTTGAATTTCCTAATGACACATAGTCCACGAGGAGACATTTCCAGCCCAGCCTTTCGAACCCAAACGGTGCATCCCCGCGGTTTTATGTTCTTTTGTCATGGTTGCTCATTCACCCCTCTCGCGCCCTTTCCATCTGCACTCTTCGCCCCTTTTCTATGTCTCTGTTCTTCTTATGCTCCAACCCGAGAGGGAGAAAATTCATGCACGAGAGAAGAGACGTCATCGCAAGCTCCGCAAGTTGTACTTCGGACCAAGGCCAATGCCGAAGGGGAGGAAGCAGATGCTCTTCAAGAGGAGATGATCATCATGCAGCAGCCGGCAACGCAGGCAACCCAGCCCCCAGTGAGAGCTCCATGCTATCGGGATGCGCGCAGCTGATCGAGCACCGAAACCCTCCCTCCTTTTCGTTGTGCAATTTTTAGATTGTATGATAGGACACTTGAATGCAGAAGATGTTTGCATGCCTAACTCGAAAGGTGGAGGTGGTGGAGGGATCGCATGAATTTGAAGAGCCGCAGGAAGAATCCGTGGAGCTAGCTGCAGCACGCACACCCATCCGATCCACGAGCACGGGTCTTCCTGGCAGGCTTAGCCCTGTACGTTTCAAGGACGTGGCTTGAAAAGGCAAGTCTTTGAAGTTCAAAGCACCAGAGAAAGACTCACGTTTGAAACTCATGGAGAATCGCCAGCAGGGGTCGGCCCCTTCTCCAATAAAGACGAAGAAGAAGCAGCCCGTGCTTGAACAGGTTTCTGAACCGGACCAGGCCGCCCCCCCCCCCCCCCCCCCCAAGAGAATGAAGCAGAAGGGGGCAGTGCACATTCAAATGCAGCAGACACCTTCACTTGCAAAGAATAAGAAGTAGAAGGCAATCAGAGGGAGGGCGGAGCAGTCTTCCGCAAAACCGGTTCCACGAGCTGAAGCCCAGTTCCTGCTTGATTTCCACACATGTGATGTTGGGGGCGTGTCTGCTGTAGTGAAGGCAACGGGACCGACTGATGTCATCGATCTGTCAGCGGAGGAGGGTGCTGCTGTTCAACGTTTGAAGCAGGACTTCTTCAACGTTGTGGAAGAACTTCAGAATACTGTAGGCCCGGAGGAGGCCTCTGCAATGCAACACCCCTACCGCCACCTGCAGATATGTCTCCGGAGGAATTCCAAACTGTAGCGGATACAATGTTGGAGGAGACACACAGTAGTATTGGCAGAGTTCTGGGCAACAGGGTATTCCAGCGGACTCTTCGAATTCCACTCTGTCGCATGGAATAATGCATACAAATTTGTTCGGCTTGTACGTGAAATGGGATGGAACACAGACATTGGAAGACTACGTGACACGTTTCAGATGTGCGTACAAGGACAACCTCTTTGCCAGGGAGCTGCAGACAGCAAGAAGGAGCGTGGAGTTTACACATCAGGAGGGGGCGGGAAAAGCAGCAATGCGAATTGTGTACAGGTAAAGCCTAGCTCATGTTGTATGCAAAAGCTGGGATATGAGGTTTGCCTGGGAAATGCGGCACCGCATTCGCACTTTATGTTTTCGGTTGCACTCTGTGAATACATTGGTCATAACTTGTGCTCACGCATGTTGACTGTCTTGCAGGTATATGAAATACGTGCTACTTAAGACAGGGGCCCTGATGCAAGAGCCCCCGTTTTTCAGGGCTTGGACCGTGTCGGGCACAAGCTGTGTCTACACACCAGAGATGCAGAAACAATGGCATGCCGCGCATTTCGTTGGATGCCCGTGGTACCTGGACATGTCTGGCGGACTTGTTGACAAATCGGAGAAAGATTTGCTTGCGAAAGCGGAGGAGAAGAGAAGGGAAAGACGTGTCCCTGGTGGGCCTGAGTCGGCAAAGGACGCTGCTGCTCTGGAAGAATCCAGAAAGGCAGTTGAGATGGCACAGAAGACGGTGGATGCAGCTGTGCAGGCTCAACAGAAGGGGTCGAAGAAGAGGACTCGCCAGCAAGGACCAGCAGTTGTGACACCCAAGAAGACAAAGAAGCAGAAACAGAAAGAGCAGGAAGAGGGTGAAGAAGAGGACTCTGATGGAGACTTTGCAACCAGCCCACCCCCCGAAACGCAGCCAAAATCCCCTGCGGCCACCGTTGTCACGAAAGGGACGAGAACAGGCTCAGCAAAGAAGGCACTCTTCAACCCCCCGGGGGGGCACCCTTTCGAGCCGGTGAAAATGAAGAGGCCGAAAGTGGAGCCAGAAACAGTAGTGCTCTTGGCGGCTTTGGATGGGCGGGCAGCCAAATTGGCATACATCAAGTCCATGGAGGGTCTGGAGGGCAGAGCACTGAAGAAGGCGGCTGCCGAAGAGCCTTCCGACACCCCTGGGTTTCAGAAGATGGTCTCGTTCTTTGAGAAGGTGTGTGCAGGGAAGGATTGCAGGAGGGGTGGAAAAGTCACCGAGTGGTCTTGCGATATGATCATCTTGGATATTCCAGATGGAGAGCCTGTGGAAGGACTGCATGCTTTGCCGTCTTGGAACAGGTACTCCGAGGACTTTTGGAAAAAAGGATTCGGGCTCGCCCGCATGGTGTTGGACGACAGAGGCTGTGTCGTTGTCCTTGCGAGCAGAGGCAAAAACACGGAGGTAGGAATTGCGAAGTGACCCGCAAGAGTGCCGTCCCAATTCTGAAGAAGAAGTGGACGTGCATCAACACATTGGGCCTTCCGTCGGAAGGGAAGAAGGTAATTACCACATTGGCAATCGTCCTTGCATTTTGTAAGCTGTTTGATATGCGGTGCCGCATTCGAATTCTAATCGTTTTCCACTGTGTATGCAGACGAAGCAGTTCGATGCATACTGCTTTGTGAAGGAGAACTCGACCTTTGCTTTCCGGAAGGATGGATTGTTGGTTGATCTGAACTGCAACCCCATCGAATACGACGTCATATTCAACAACATTCCCACGGAACTCCTCCCTCATAGCCTCACTTCAATGGATCCCCTGCGGTACTCATGGACTCGGAGCCTTGCCTTCATCCAGACAATTATGGAGGCATGCACTGACCTGGAGGGCAGAGTGCTAGACCTCATATGTGGAACATGTATGCAGATTTTGGTACTATGTTGTTTTGCGAATTTTCATTATGTTCAAATTCGTCATTTCTCAAGGGCCATGTTTTAATGAGTGGATGCCATTCTAATAGGTGCCTCAATGTGGGCTGGGCGGTTTTCCGACCGGCACCTATTTGCCTATGAGGAGGACACTTCTGTCTGGGGATCCCATCTGGAAGGGCTTCAACGGAATGTGAAGGCTCCCATCGCAGCCACAGACTCCTCGGAGGATTCGCCAGACTCGGAGGAAGAGACAGTCGACATTGATGCCGAGGAGAACCCGGAATATGAGTGAGTGGAAACATTGTAAGAATGGCGGAGTGGGAGCTGCCAGACATCAATGCATGGAAACAAAGGAAATGCGGTGCCGCATTTCCGAGCTTGGGCATGTACATGTTTCCGTTTATTCAAAGATGGATTTCTTCGACCTCAGGACTCTGATATCGCTGACTCTGATATATTCATGTGGACAGACACATTGTACAAATGAGACCACAAATTGCTTCTCATCATTTGGAAAATCAAAGGGCTTCGTTGTTGTCTGCAAGGTCATTGTCATCGACAACAAACATGTCTTGAGGGCCTCCTTTGCAAGGATGTCGTGCTTGCAGAACCAGGACGACTGCCCTTATGGAGGCTTCAATTATGCAATGTATTCGGCCACATCGGGAGACATTGTTATCTGGCACACAGTTTCCACAGAAGATAGTGGGGCGAATGTGGAAACATTGTCAGCTTTTGAGTATATCCCAGGCCACTACGCCTTTGAGCGGGGTGACAATCTTGGTCTGAGGAGTCTGTGGCTCCTGCACATCCTTGATTCCGATTTTTCCAGCTATGGCGTGCACCCATGCAGAAGAATGCACACTGCTATGCTGTTGCGGTGGAACTGCTGCCAGTGGACGTGGATGGACTCCATCGGAGAGATGTATACTCTTGAAGGAGTGCGCTCCTCTTCTCCATTGTATGGCGACATTCGCATTGGTGTGGAGGACAAAAAAATGAAGCTTTCCATATTCGATGGTGGTATGATTGAAGG
Organism: Takakia lepidozioides; assembly: GCA_030704615.1. Lineage (NCBI taxonomy): Eukaryota > Viridiplantae > Streptophyta > Takakiopsida > Takakiales > Takakiaceae > Takakia > Takakia lepidozioides. The sequence goes on along the minus strand of CM060731.1, from coordinate 94,423,248 downwards.
GCACGACATTGTGGTGAACATCAACAGGGGCGGTACAACAGCTGCAATCCAGTTTACCCGGAGGAGCCCGATGACTCATGAGCTAGTTTTCAGAGCAGTCGAAGTCCCGTTGACAACATGACTTGTATTCAGAAGGCACAGGGCTATAGATTTGTTTGCACCATCAGCACAGTAGACGTGCTTCAAATGCAATTCATGTGGATCAATAAAAGCCAAGCAATATTATATAATCCATTTGCTCCCCGACTTGACTAGAGCTTGCATACACGTTGGGGTCCACTGCCACCCCTTGGCGAGAGGCAACATGCGGGAGGCTGTGCAGGAAGCACACAACATCATAAAAGAGGAGGTGAAATTGAGCCCCGGAACCAGACCAAAGCAGATTCAACTCAAGGCAGCCCACAAGATTGCTCTTGGCAAAATCATGTCTGAAGATGGTTCAGACCGAGTGCCCTTGAACAAAGAGGAGATGCTTGACCTGATGGAGTCGGTCTCGTACGTTTGTAGTATGAATGTGCAGAATTACATCGTATCTTGCAAGCAGGAGTTCGGCCGGGGGTCGAACATGCACTCAATCCTGGAGGTGAAACGAAGGACTGGATATAACTACATCCAAGGTAGCAGGTTTCCAGGGCAAGGCAGCGAATCCGATCGTTGTTACATTTTTAAAATGTCAACGTGTGGGCCTGGGAGTGGAGTCGACCTGGTCACTTGCATGACAACTGGAAACTTGTCGAATGCTTGGGTGATATTTGATCACATCAAGCGAATTACAAACTATCAGTGGGTGACCATGGGTGCGCATGTTTATGACTATCACTCCAAGAGGCTCATGACGATTGCAATCTGCGAGATGAAATGGGAGGACACACAGTCGGAGATGCATCTGTGGGAGCATAAACAAGCAGATGGCAAGGGTGGGTTTGCCAAAGCCCAATTTTAGGGGATTCATGGCAGACAACGCTCAGGCCAACTGGGCAGCGGTGCGGCGTGTGTATGGTGAGGACCCCAATGTTCCAATGGAGGGGAAAGAGAGATCATGTGGATTCCATTGGATGCAAAGTCTATCTCACTACACTACCAAATTTGTTGCTAGCTCATTCCAAGCTGAACACCGTGTCCTTTGTACGGCGTGGAAGGATGCACCCACATTTGATGACGCGGAGGTTAAGTTTGCTATCATTGAGGCTTGGTGGAACATGTTAGGTGCAGTAGAGACAACCAATCTGGGAGCCTTGCACAGCTGGTTGGGGTGGTAGCATTTCCAGTATCAACAGTTCGGACAGTACATGCGGGAGATATGATGCCAGACTTTTGTTGCAATTGTCGTTCTATTATGGACCTTTACACGTAGTGACGGCCACAACGGAGGACATCGACAGAGCAATCATGCAGCAAGCCAGGTACTACAAGTTCCTGAGCGGCAAACAATGGGGCTTTGGGCCGGACAGGGACGAATTGTTGGTACGATCAGCCTCGAGGTCAAAGAATCCACTGAAATGGGCGACAACATTGCGAGAGAAGATCAAAGGGACGCCTCTGCACCGCAGAGGTGAACACCTAGAGAGGGACGTCCGTACTCACCCTATGAGGCGGAGGATTGAAGAGGAACCTGGGTGCGAAGAGGATTCCTGGAGATCCGACAGGAACATTCGGACAACACCTCGAGGTCCCGTCATGTTGCCGCACAATGTGTCTTCTAGCAGTGGAAACCCAAGAACTTCCAGATCGCCATCGCCTTCAAGCGGGGATTCCGTGCGAGAAATTCCCACCGCTCGCTTGCTCCAGATTCCGCTCGCTGTTATGCAGTATGGCCAAGCCATTGTGGAGATGACTGTGACGCAACAGTGGAGAATTGCTCGCACAAAGCCGTCGTTTCGAGGCAGGTGTTCCGCAATTCGAGTGGATACACGGCAACATTGTTTAGAGATGATAAGGAGGAATCCAGATGGGGCTATCCCTGCTCCTACTTTTACAGGAAGATTTGTCCATGCAGAGTTTGCGGAGGCGACAACTACCCAGTTCTGGTTCTGCAGGCATGACATTATGACTTGCGTGTATGGAAAGCCCAAGTACGGACGGTGTGGCTGGTGAAACCAGGATGCGATCTGAGTCAGGTTGAGGCCGACGCCCTTACTGCCGCAGGATTTTGGATGGTGCAGCGCACTGACGACCCCAGACAACCATTTTCGCTTCCACAACCTCCACCACCGACCCCTGTGAGAGCAAGAACAATGGGACACGACAACTCTAAACATCCTACACACCGTTGGAGAAAACCGAAGAAGCGGCGACCCCCCTCAAAAGTGAACAAGACAAAGATGGGGAATGCACTTCGGATGAACTGTACAATCCAGAGCTCAACATAAGTGCCCCCACCAGGCTTCGGGCGTGTGTATCAGATGGCCACAACAAACTCAGCTGTCCGCAATGAGGTGTACACCATCACCATTTCAGAATTACCCACCTGCAATTGCACCGACTTCCAGATCATGGCGAACAAGGGGGCATCATACTGCCCTTGCAAGCATCTGTACTACGCATACCTAAAGAGACTCCAGTGTAATTCCACAACTCATCACTTCATACATGCACCAAGGTTGAGCCCCCAAGAGGTGTACACTCTTCTGAATATGGATCCAGGGGACCAGTGAGCTTGGCTTGCGGGCCACATGACAATGTTACGCCCATCCTTTTCGGAGTTTCAGTTATAGTAGAACTGTACTGCTGCAAGTACCTCTGACTTTGGCCACAGAAAGGTTCGACTTATGTCTTGCCTACCAGTAACCTGTTTTGCTCGAACTAAGATAATACTATGTCATTGACTTCTGTTTCCACGTGCTTGTATTTTTGTTTGTTGGGGGGTTCCTGTTTTTCTGCTCTCCCAAACTTTGTTTTCCTCATTCGACCCCCGGCAAGGAAATGCGGCGCCGCATTTCCAAGTAACGTTGTAGGTACTCGTAGTTGCGGCCTTTGTCATAGAAAGATAGTCGCACCGAGTCTTCAGGGAGCCGACCGTCGCCAACAGCGAACCCCCTCAGAAATCTCGCACGTGCGAACCGTAATGCGGCACCGCATTTCCCAGTTGAGTCGCAAACCTTTCCCACCGAATGCAGGAAGAAGAAAGAATTTTGAAGCACTGCAGACTCTATTGGTGCATGGAAATCATACAATCGCGGCAGAAGGGTCAGCTTCATTCCAATGTTAATGCATATAAAACCGCGGAATACTCTATATAGGCCAGTATGCGGCGTCCTTTTGCTGTGGTATACTGGATTTCTCGTTGCACGGTCAGTCATTTCCATGAGCGGATCTAAAAATAATAGTTTCCATATGCCCACATGGAGTGAAATGAGCGGGCATCAATGCACGGGGGAATACATAGATGCTGAATATCAGGATCATAATCATCATGACTTTGAACATGCCTCCGCACTGCATTCTCTATCCAAGCATGAAAGGGAGGCAAAGCTTGCAGGTTTTCGGGGTATGGAACAGCCTGTGAACGACGTTGACAAGGATTTCACCCGTGGAGGTAGGCTGTCCGAAACTCTGTCTATGCCGAGTCCCTTTCAGCCTTCTCCCGGTCATAAAGTCTGGTTATACAACAGAACGTAGGTCAGAAACCCAACCCCCCCTCGGGTCACAATCTCAATGTCATGCCAATTCAGAATAAACATAGTGCAAGATACATATACTTACACCAAGAAGGGCCTCAAGCACTTTGTATTGTGAAGCACATAATCGTGCGCACTATCACGGAGCTCCACTGACGTGCTCCTTCGTGCTCCTTCTCCTTCTGGAGAGCTACATGCGCACTATCACGGAGCTCCACTGACATGGTCCTTCGTGCTCCTTCTCCTTCTAAAAGCTCTCCAACAACCGATAACGGCTAAGTGTCAGTGCCACGAGGGCAGGACAGCTGAAGCCACGAGGGTACATGGCGAGTAGTGATTTACTTCACACTACCCGGCCACAAGGTAGAAAAAGCTAAGTGCTTGGCACTTAGCAGCAGCGAAGCACGTGACACACTACCACGAGGAGTAGTAGTGGATAGTGTAGCAGCCGTGGGCTGTGAACCACGATATCACACGGCCACAGTAGCATAGGCTTTACTAGTAGAAGGAGTAGTGAGGGACCGTGGGCCATGTACCACTAAGGCACATGACCACGAGTCACGACCACGACCACGACCACGGGCCACTTTTTTGGCAAACCTTTTAGGTTGCGTAGGCAGTTAGGCAACGGTCATTAACGACCGCAGGCTGTAACGGCTCTTTCGAGCATAGTATAAAAGGGCTGCACGCAACTTAGAACGGATGAGTGTGTATCCAGTGGAATCAGAGTGATTCGATGTGTACTTGAGCTATGATGTGAGGACTCTGAAGTAAAGCCATGCTATTCTAAGCATCTCGGTGTAGAGTGATTGTGAGATAGAGAGAATGTGCATTATGAGAGAACGTGAGATAGTGAGAATGTGCATAATAGCTCTTGGTTGTCTTGTATACTGTGGTTGTATGAACAAAGAAGCTTCAGCCTTTCCGACTAAGATCTTTTAGGCTAAAGGGACTGCAGGTCGGGCTTAATCTGTAGGATTAAGCAACCTGCAGAGATGTTGATTCATGCGACTGCCATGTTTTAGCTATCCTTAAAACGATTACTTTGTAATCGTTTCCAAAGGCATACCGTCGGACAACCTCTGTTGCATGTCTTGGGAAATGGGCAGTAGTGTTGAGAGCCTGTTTTGTCTAAGTCATAAACCAGCGGTTAACATTTGGCGACCATACTGGGGACTAACGGTATATTAAGTTCCAGTGAACTCAAGGAATGATGGCTACTCAGTGATGTCTTGAAATCACGAAAGAACGAGTCAACGGAAGCAAAAGAATGGAAAACATTCCTGGAAAAATTTCATGGCTTACCAGTAGCAATACAACAAAAGATCTTTATTTCAATTGCGAAAGAAGATGACAAATGGGGATTAAATGGAGGAGTGATCAGTATTGCACGAGCACCTTGGGAATGTATAATCAGGAATGAGGAGTGGCTGTCTCGTCTAGCTTTATTGATTACTCTATTACCAATCAGAAAAGTTTGCTACACTAGTTATATCTTTCGAGAAGGATGTTCAAATTATGAATATTGTCATATGATCATAGCAGTAGAGTACTGGATACTCAAAGACTTGTTACAAGTCAGATACACTGAGAAAGACAAATGGTATTATTGTGCCCATCAAAAGATTGGTGATCAATCAATAAAGGAAAATTAAGTCGTGCTACGGATTCTTGCAGGATGGTGCAATCTTAGAGAAAGGGTAGAGACCACTATAATTTTCTTTACTGACATACCAAGTCTTATGAAAGGGTACTGAAAAGGAATTCTATATATGATGTGGGAATGAATGAAGAAAATAAGGAAAAAGCTAAGCAAGACAGAACTGAAAGAACAGATAAATATGCTGCAGAAAGGGAAGCTCGTTTGAGAAAAGAGTTCCCAGAATTACAGAACTTGATTATTATTCAAGGAGAGGCATCAAGACAAATTGACAGTGATAAACCAGAAGACCAGGAATTAATCAGATCTCCGGAAAGTGAGAACACTACACCAGAAGGAGTTGCAAGTAATACACTGGGCGAATGGTTACCACAAGAAAGATCTGAAGGACCTTCTACAGTAACAAGTCCAAATCGAGGTTTTGTTGAAATATTGGAAGAAAAGTTTGAGAATATTCTGAGTGAAGAAGGTGAGAGAAGTGAAACTGCTTCTCCGGAAATGATAACCAGAACCGCACTCAAAGCTTTTAAAGATTCATTAAGCTTAGTAGGGACAGCAGCTGGTAGGCGGCTATCTTTGGGACAAGGACCTCCGGTTTTTGAATCTTTGTTTGGAAGACAAACACCAGCAACACCTTTGGTAGTGACAATCCCAACACCAACACCATCAACAGCAGCTAGACCATTTCAGTTTGGACAAACTACAGTACCAGTCGCACCAGTCGCACCAACAGCATCAATGGCTCTAGCAGCAAGCAAAACCCGACCACCATTTCCTCTGTATGATGGGAAATCTGATCCAGATATCCATCTTAAATCAATTTGAGAACATGTGCACTATTTACAATGAGGCCACGGATCAGGAAATGATCCGATTATTTCCTTGTTCACTAACCAGGAAGGGCATGGAATGGTTGGCAACATTCCCAGCCAATCATTTCGCAACCTAGGACGACATGAAAGCAACCTTTCAAGAATGATATCGTTCCAACAAATCCACATCTGAAATCTTTACAGGATTACAGAATCTGAGGTAGAAAATAAAATAAAATGGTAGTTGACTACCCTGAGAGGATGAAAACTGTGGTCAGGAAGTTAAACCAAGCACCAGGGGATGACTTACAGAAGTCATGGTTCGTCAATGAACTTCGTCCTGAGTACGTAACTATGGTTACAGTCTTACCCAACAACACTTTGGTTGAAGCAGTAGCAACTGCAAAGAAATTGGAACTTGGGTTCCACCAGTGCCGAAACAAGGATTCCAATGACACCCTGGAAGAGGAAGACTCTGATGATGAGGAAAAACCCAAACCAAAGAAAAAGGAGGTGATTGATAAAACCACCTTGGAGCAGAAGATAATAGAGGCTCTCAAGAATTTTGAAACTGAAGGGTCAAGAAATGCAACATGGTGTCATAAATGCGGGACCGCTGGACACCTAGCAACGGAATGCCACATGAAAGACAAATACTGTGATATTTGTCATATGAACAATCATAATACTAGCCATTGTATTTACAATCAACGGGCCAAGAAGAGTGGATACACACGGGAGGTGGGGGTACACCAAGTCCAAGTCCGACGGGGAGGATCGGATAGACCAAGACGATACAATACGGGTAATCATTACCAGAGGCCACGAGACGACTATCCACCACGGGATAGAGAACATCAACCCAGAAACAAGGAAACCACGAGATGCCACTATTGCAAGAAAAGAGGGACACTGGAAACACAAATGCCAGTTGCGACTCAAGCGTGAGGCAAAATTGGGGAATATGGAAGTCGGACCGAGGGACGCTAAGCCGTGAGCGGTGAGCAGTGAGCGGGAAATCGAGAGCCCACAATAACAATAATATATTATTCTAAGCTTGGATGGGTCTTCAAAAAATTAAGAAATGGGATGTATTTCCGCGGATGAGCGACCCTACATCCGCTTATGTGGGCCCGCATGGGAGAAACTATTTATTTTTAGCGAATATATCTACTGCCTTAAGCTAATCAAAATATGATAAGTCGGCGAATGGGGTGGAGTGGAACAACCCAAATTAAACCCTAAACCCTAAACCCTAACCCTAAATCCCAAACCTAATCCTAAACCCTAAACCCTAACCTTAACCGTAATCCTAAATCATAAAATTTAAATTCCATCTAGCAGAAGTGATGAATGATTTTCGTTTTTTCTTAATAAAAATAAATAAATAAATAAACCAAAAAAATGATGATCGTCAACGATAGTCACTCCTGCCAAAACAGAGCAGAAGTGATGACCGTTGAGTATCATTATTTTTTTTGGGTTTTTTTTTTTTTCTTTTCTTTTTCTTTTTCAAAAAACAATAAAAAAAACCAAAAAAGTGATGATCGTTGACGATCATCACTTTTTTGGGTCTATTCAATCAGTCTATTCCATGTGCCTTGAGTGCCCAAGGCACTCAAGGAGGCGGAGGCACTCAATAGGTGGAGCCCCGCACACCGGATTGCGGTGGGGGTGGGTCCACGAGGAGTGGTGGTAGCTTAGTGGGTCTTAGTGGGGGTGGCATAGGACTCACCATGGGGTGGAGACCTTGTGGTGGGAGTCGTGGGGAGTCTTGGAACTCATCACGGTCCAATGGGAACGTGGTGGGTGGGCCAAGACTCACCGGGATTCGAGGGTTTTTGTGGCGGTTCACCATAAAATGACTGGGCTGTTTGTGAAACCCCCGCAGACAGTCACAGAAGTATATATAGGGAGTAGTAACCCCGAGAACGGTGCAAGCCCGTTGGTGACCAAAGACTACTGAGTAAGCGTGCGAGTCGGAAAGTGACCAAGGTGTGGGGAGCTATTCCGGACTGCCAACAACCAAAGGGAATTTCCACTAGGCCCGAGCAAGGGTCTGGTGGAGGGGTAAAAGGGACCGTTATGTCCCGGTGAGAAGCCGAAGCTCCGAGTTGGCCCGGCGGCCAGTTTGGGAGTTAGGCGCGCGCATCAAAGCGAGTAACTATGACCTGAAGGGGGAGCTTACCGAAGTGAGGTGCGCGACACTTGGTATCAGAGCTTAGAGTTCAGTACGCGATCGTCCTTGCGATTGGCCTCATCAGTGGAACGACCCGAAAGATGATGATCCTGGTGAGCCCGATGGGGGCGACGTGTTACCAAAGCGGCAATTGGAAGAGGCGATGCATGCTTCTGATAGCGAGGCCGCTCGAGAACGGGGGGAATTTTGGGAGTCAGAGCCCGAGGGCTTCCCGGAGGCTCCGCCAGACCAACAGATGCCTCCCATGCCAGCAGCTTTTTGGGAAGGGTTGTTGGCGTAGTTTGGCGGGACGTTGAAAGACGTGACAGTTTGTGCCCCTCAACGCGTCCTGGCTTGCCTGGGACAAGATGAGGAATTTGAAGCAAACGGATGACATTCGAGGATATGTTCAGGCCTTCAATGTGCTGTTGCTCGAAGTCATGGATATGGCAGAACCAGAAATGGTCTTCAACTTTGTGGCGGGATTGGCCCCGTGGGCCAGGCGGAAGTTGGAGGAGAAGCCACCTAAGACTTTGAATGAGGCAATTGAAAGGGCTGAATGTTTCTCGGATGTCCCTAGGGGCAAAAGACAAGGCCGTACGGAGCTGAACCACAAGAAGACCCGGCGGGAGGGTGACTCCTTCCGACCGGAAAAGAAGTAGGATAGGCCACGCGGTGACAATGACACATGGAAATCGAAGGGAGGGCCTTCACACGTCAAGGCGGCACCCGGTGCTCCGAAAGGAAAATCAGGTGCGGCGGCTTATGGCAGACAGAAGACGACCTTCAATGGAGTGTGCTTTAATTGCGGGGAGCCCGGGTACATGGCCAAGAAGTGCGCAAAACCCCGACAATTGAACATGACTCGGGCGACCACGGAGCTGTCCAAAGATTCCATTAGTCGCTTGGTGGAAGCGGTGGTCGCCAAGACTTGCAAGGCATGCAACTACTCTTGTGAGTTGTATCAGGAGACTGGCCCCTTGCGTAAAGGGATTCAGTTAATGTTCGTGAGTGGGATAATTTCCGGAACTAACGTGTCATTGTTGGTGAACACAGAAGCGTCGCACTCCTTCATGACACCGACAATGGCACGGAAGCTGGGGCTCCCGACAAATGATGTGGGGGCCTCTATTGAAGTGCGTTCTGCCAAAGGAGAACCACAATTGGCGACGAGGTTGGCGTTCGATGTTCCTCTTCAGCTCGGGAGTTGGGAGGGACGTGAAAACTTCACCATTTGCGAGATCGATGGAGTGGATCTCATTTTGGGGATGACCTTTTTGAGCAAATCCGGAGCGGTCATAGATGGCCGCAAGAGAATAGTCACGCTACCGTGTGGGAATGGTGGCAAAATGTTATGGGTGTCGGAAACGCCCAACCAAGTAGGAGGGCAAATAAACCTGCTGTCAGCAAAGGAGTGGACCGTGGAGGAGCCACAGCCCCAGTTTTTGCTTTACGTAAGACATGTGGAAGGAGAAGTCGATAGGGACCAAGCCCAGATTGGATCAAGGGGATCTTGGAGAAATACCAGGATGTGATGCCGGAGGACTTACCGAGCGGCTTGCCACCGCGAAGAGGAGTTGACCACAAGATAGAGGTGATACCGGGATCGGAGCCGCCTCCCAAGGCGCCCTACCGGTTGAGCCACAGAGAAATGGTCGAGCTGAAGGACCAACTCAAGGATCTAATGTCAAAGGGGTACATCCGGCCGAGTAAGTCACCTTACGGAGCCCCGGTGCTATTTGCAGACAAGAAGGATGGGGATGTGTGTCGATTACAGGGCTCTGAATAAGGTGACTATAAAAAACCGGTACCCTTTGCCAAGGATCGATGACCTCTTCGATTGGTTGGCAGGAGGGAAGTATTTCAGTCGGATCAATTTTGCTCCGGCTACCATCAAATCCGAGTGGCGGAAGGAGATGAGGAGAAGACCGCGTGCAGGACAAGATATGGTTCATATGAGTTCTTGGTGATGCCTTTTGGGCTCACCAACGCACCCGCAACCTTTAGCACCCTAATGAACAGCCTTTTCCAGGAGTGGTTGGATGACTTTGTGATCATGTACATCGACGATATCTTGGTGTACTCGAAAACAAAGGAAGAGCACCTGGAGCACCTCAAAAGGGTGTTCCACAAATTGCGGGAAGGAAAGCTGTATGCCAAAGCTTCAAAGTGCGAATTCGGGGTCACAAAAGTGGAGTTCCTAGGGCATGTGATTACACAGGATGGGATCAAAATGGATGACAGAAAGGTGAGGGCGATCTTGGACAGGGAGCCTCCGACTTCGGTCCCGGGAGTGCGATCCTTCCTAGGACTCGCCTTCTATTACCCGAAAGTATGTGAGAAATTTTGCCAAGATCGCGGGGCTGCTATCAGACATTCTGTGTAAGTCCAAGGTATGGGTATGGAACACCTTTTGTGGCCAAGCTTTTGCCGAGTTGAAGCAGCGGATGGCGGAAGCTCCAGTCCTGAAAATCCCGGAGTTCGACCGTCCATTTGAGATTCATACAGATGCGTCGGACTTTGCAATTGGGGGTGTACTCATGCAGGATGGACGTCCAGTGACTTACAAAAGTAAGAAACTGAATGAAGTGGAGCGACGGTGGCATACGCACGAGAAAGAAATGAAGGCGGTGGTGCATTGCCTTGAGCTTTGGATCCACTATGTGTGGTTCCAACCCGGTGAAGGTGTTCAGGACAATGTCACGGTGAAGTATTTTGCCACGCAGCCTAAGTTCTCCCCAAAACAACTTAGGTGGCAAGACACTTCGGCAGTGTTCGACGTGGATATCCATTACAAACCGGGATGGGACAATGTGGTGGCCGATGCTCTAAGTAAAAAGCAACAGCTCATGTTGGTGTACAGGGGCGAGACGACACTCCAAAAGAAGATCCGGAAGACTTACCGAAAGGATGAGATGGCGTAGTCCGTGATGCGGGACTCGAGGATGGGGATTAAATCGCAGTTCCACTTGCACAATGGACTGCTCCGGTATAAGCAAAGCGTCTCTACGTGCCAAAGGGAGGGATCAGATATAGTCTCTTGAGAGAATGCCACGATGGCCCGCTTGCGGGCCATGGTGGAGCCAAGTGCACCACGGCACTCTGGAAGAAAGAGTACTTCTGGCCCAAACTGAGGGAGGAGGCCGAGGAGTATGTCAAGACATGCACCACATGCCAACAAAACCGGAGCGAGTACAAAAGCTGTTACAACCCTTGCCGATTCCAGAGGGGTCTTGGGAAAGTGTCTCAATGGATTTCATGACTGATGTGCCGCTGTCAAAAAGATTCGATGCAATCATGGTGGTGGTGGATATGCTCAATAAAATGGGTCATTTCATTCCCACCAAGGAGACTGCAACGACGCAGGAGACGGGGCGACTTTACTTTGCCCACATCTTCAAGCATCATGGACTCCCGAAGGATATTGTCTCGGACCGCGATCCAAAGTTTACAAGTAAATTTTGGAGAGCACTTTGGAAGAAAATAGGGACGAGGCTCAAGATGAGTACCGCCTTCCGACCTACGACGGGCCAAACGGAAAGAGTGAATTCCGTGGTGAAGCAAATCTTGCGGAATTATATGTCGGCAAACCAATCAGACTGGGTGGAGCACTTGGATGCGGCAGAGTTCTATTATAATAACACAAAACACTCCGCAACGGGAGTATCCCCTTTCGTATTGGTCTATGGAAAAGCACCTCTGGTGCCGACAAGTTGGGTCGTCCATGACGTTGAGGAACCGGCAGCAGCAGCGGTGCTGGAAGAACGCGAGCGTTTGTTGAAGCTCGCAAAGTACAACATTGTCAAAGCTAGGAGACGGTATGAACGGCAGGCAAATCGGAAGCGGAGGGAAGTTAGGTTTGAGGCAGGCACGGAGGTCTGGTTGAACATCAAGAATTTTTTACTACCTCCAGAAGTGAGTCTGAAGTTCGTACCTCCATATGCTGGGCCCTTTCGCATCCGGAAGGTTATGAATGAGGATGTGTATGAATTGGAGCTGTCGGCAAACAGCAAGGTGCATCCGGTATTCGAGATTAGTTATTTCATGAGCATGAGCGGCATGAGCGGAGTAGTAAGACAATCGGTTTTCATGAGCAGAAGTACAAATTCTGGAAATAAAAAACATTAAAAAACATTATTTTAATGGAATGTATCAGAAAAAATAAAAATAAAAATAAAAATAAATATAATATTCATTGTTTGAAGTAGAAATTGTAGTTTTGAGAGCAGTGCTCATGATATTTCGTCTTCCGCTCATGCGAATTCTGAGCGACATCTGCAAAAATAGCGTCGAATTTCGCGGTAATAGATTTCGCAACCGGAGAAATCTGCGACGTATTGCGCGGTAATAGGTGTCTCCAGCGAAGAATGGTGCCGAATTTCGCAGTTATAGGTCCTTACTTGATTGAAGTGTAAGCCCAAAATTTGGAAATGTGGCGCCGAATTTTGGTACATGGTGTCGGGCATTGCACAAATGTTGGGCAGTTCTGGGCCATGTAACTGGAAATTTGGCGCCATTTTTCCAGACATCGTTCCCGTACATGTTGGGACTTAGCCAGTTTTCGGCCCAAAATAGGGAAGTTCGGCGCCATTGAAAATGAGTACTGTCTTCAGATTGCCCACACAACGGGCAATTGCACTCTCCATTTCCTCTCTGCTTCTGTTTGCTGTTCAAAGGTAGGCTTCCTGCCCTGAGTTTAAATTTCAGTCTAGTGCCGAGAGTGGGTAGACCCTTGAGGTCATCCAAGATGTCCTCCCCCAAGTTCAGGGAAGTTTTTTGCCTAACTTCATTTTCATCAGACAATCTCATGGCAACAGACATGGTTGGACACTACAGCCTCTAAGTCAGATTTATCCAGCAGGATGAAGACTTGCGGTTCCAGGTCCAGGTCCTTGATAATCTCTTCTACTGTCTTCTGCCAGGACTTAGCCTGTTTGACAAGTCGGTGGCCGGTCCTGTTTCCAAGATATAGAGTCGATTAACTTAGGATATCTGGTGTTGGACATATGCTGCAGCTGACCCCACCATCTCACCCCCCCCCAACCCATTTTTTTTCATTGTTGCCCCCTCTCTCCCTCTCCCTCTGTCTCCCACTCTCTCCGTCTCTCTTATTAACTTTTTCTACCCCCTCTTTCCCTCTGTGGTTTTTTTTTTTTGTGAGCAGCACGAGAGAGAGAGAGAGAGAGAGAGAGAGAGAGAGAGAGAGAGATCGAGATCAGGAAAGAAAAAGAAAAAGAGGAAGGTGGGGGGGGGGGGAGTGACTGAGCAGCAACTCCCCCCCCCGGCCTTAGGCGTGTTTATCGGATAGCAACGGCCGGCTCAGCTGTACGCGACGACATATACACAATTACGATTGGAGTGGAGCTGACTTGCAATTGTACGGACTTCTCGTTGATGGAAGCAAAGAAGGGGTCAAAGTATTATCCGTGCAAGCATCTGTATTACATTTACCTGAAGAGGTTGAGGACGAACTTGACTATTGATGACTTTATTCATGCACCAGCGTTGAGCGTGAACGAGCTGCACAAACTCCTCCGCCGGGATTCCAGAAATCATTGATGGGGCAAAGGGAATCCACCATATGGATATTTGCAATTGCATTTTGATGCATTAGACTTTGTTTTGCAGTGTAATGAATTGCACCCCAAAACTCCTGGAATGAGACAGACAATATTAAAGTGATGTCTTTTAAACACTATGGATTGCTAGATATCCGTTGACGTCCAGTGGCAATTCAATGTCGAAACAGAATCAATACAAAGATGGCGGCAGGAAAAATTTGCAAATCTTCCAGAAAACTGAGTTCCAACAGTTGCAGTTGAGGGGGCCATTGGTGAGACAACCACTCTGTTGGGCCACACATTTGGCAACAACATTTCTGATGAACAAATAATGCAACCCACTATCTTTAAGCTAAAACGTCACCTTGTATACTGGGGATCCAAGTTTCTTTCCATCACAGAGCCCTCGTTGCAAACCAGATCCTACAGGCAAGAATATGGAATTTTTGCGTCCACTTGGGGCCCCAACTCCAAGTTCATTCAGGAGGTCAAAAGACGTGTTCGAAACTTTATCTCGGGGGCGCAATCTTCCACGCAAAACAAGCGGCCACAGGTCTCTTGGAACCAGATTTGCCAGCCAAAAAAAAAAACGGCCAGGGGGTCCTAGATCCAGGAACTCAAATCCAGGCCCTACTGGGGAAATGGCTCCCACGCTTCCTAGGTCCAGAAGGTGGCTGGTGGAAGCTATTAATTATTGCTAACATCTCTACCAGCTCCCCCCTTCCGCTGGATCACTCCATCCGTCGCAGGAAAAAAATTTGCGACCCTTGCCCCATTTGCGACGCCTTGCCGGCGCGCATATGCGAAGGGGGGGCCCAAGGGCGCGCGGTTTTTTTTTCTTGCGACGGATGGGGGTCGGAGGGGGGGGCTGCCTTTTTGTTTGAGTTAAAGGGCAAGGAGAGGGGGTGGGGACGGGGGATGGGACACTAAAGGGTTTCCCCTACAACTTTTTTATTTATTTTCCTTTGCCCCCTTTCTCCCTCTCTCTCCCTCTCTTTGTGCTGCTCACAAAAAAAAAAAAAAAACAGAAGGTTGGGGGGGGGGAGCAGCCGACCTTGCTACTAAGCAGCTACTGCTCAATCACCCCCCCCCCCCCCCCCCCCCCACGCACCTTTTTTTTTTTTTTTTTTTTCCCTCTCTCTCTTTCCCTCTCATTCTCTCCCTCTCTCCCCCTCTCTCCCTTCCCGGTGGGGGCGCTAGGCCATCGAGCTTTGAAAAACCATCTTTAGGAAGAAATGAGACTCTTTCTTTAATATGCCCACATCCATTGTTTTCTTAATCAATTCTTGTAGATAACTCGTGTTGCTCAAAGTTGCTGGAAACATTCGTTGGGAATGACTAGTTATATTGTGTAGAACATTAGTATCTGGCTTCGGCAGTGTTTTCAGGCCGGATTCAATTTCAACTATGTACTTGTTCTTTGGCAAGCTTTTGGCCCGGCGAATCCCAATCCTACGAAGCCATGAATCCACCCCAGTATGGCTCCAAGGGGCGGGTGTTATTCTGTGAGCCCAGGAAACCGTGAGCCCAGCACAGGCTCACGCCACGTTAGCATGCATACAGGGCCTATTTCCGCGGGTGTCACCTATTACCGCGGGTTGATCAGCCATTTCCAGGGAATGCAGACTGGATGTGTTACATCCATTGTATCCATTGCATCCATTTAGACGTTATCAACATACCAAGCCCCTGCATTGGGCAGTCCATGCAACCCCCATCTCCAACGATAGTTTGTTCCCATGAATTTGCATCCCACGCACACATTGCAAACATGACAAGAAGGACACACAACCATCCCATTTCAAAATTGGCCCCGAATGAAAGCAAAAGAAAACTTCATATCAAGTGTTACAGTCATCAGAATCAGTATCGACCTCCTGTGCTATGTCATCCACAAAGATTCCGGCCCCAACACCACGTCTTCTACCACGGCCGTCGATGGTTGGACTGCGAGTGCCATTGATGGACATGCTTGCTGCGAGTGCCTCCGCATAAACAGGTAGGACGTAAGACTGAGGAGGACTTGAAAGAAGTCCAAAAAGGTGTGATAGCCCTGGAGGGTCAATGGAAGCACGCGGACTCCTGCACAAGTGGACAAAAACCAATTTTGAACACAATGATGCAATGCACAAGTCCAACGAAGAGGATATCTCCCATGTGCACTTTGCCTTAAGAATAGTGATTCTGGGTATTGAAACAACAATGCAAGCATCCACAGGTTGAACTTACTCACAGGCAAAGTCGTCATCCAGCTCCTTGTCGGAAGTCTCCCCTATATCAATATCAGCGAGTAGGGGCTTCGGAAGGACTTGAGAAGTGTGTCCACCCAAACCCATCAGGAGGTTCTTGTAAATCTCGGCATCCCCTTCAATCCCAAAGAGATGTCGCGCACTGGCCTTGCAAGCGTGGTACGAGGCACCTGCAGTGGAATACAATGAAGGAAACAGACATTGAAGACACATTTGGAACGATGTGAAGAGCTGAAAGTGCAAGGTCAAACAAACCTCACGAAATGTGAATGTTGAAGAGACAAATCTGTGCCCATTGACAAATCCAGAACTCTGGCGTCTCTGTAGGTGCAACACTCCACAATCGTCTGAATGAAAGCCGGGCTCCTCTCCCTAGCCCCTCTCCAAGGAACCCCATTCTCCCTTCGCAAGCACACGTTGCTGTCCACGTAGTTGTGGTGCATGTCATCCGTGGGATGATCTGTCCTCTCGTCTATGAACTTGCCCCCATGAGTGATGGCGAACTCCCTAATGACGGCTGGAGTCGTAGGTGGATGCACTCAGACGAGACAAACAACTTCAAACAAACGAGTCTGCGAACAGGACATACATAAGGAACTAAGAAGCTTGAAAACCAGGCCCCTACATATTCATTTGAGCGACTTATGCAACTCCATCCGAGAACCACTAAGAAGAGGAATAAGAAGGCAGATTTACCATCTCTCCCGGACGATCCCCCTTCGTCAGGTACATGCTTTTCACACAATTCCATGTCTTCACGACCCTCATACCGGAGGCTTTCAAATAGCTGGCAAGTGCACGGCGACAGTGAAGGTCGATGGACTAGATGAGCACCAAAACACCTGCATCGGACAGAAAGAAATTGCAAAAGGAGAAAATCCACCGCCAGTAGCGCTCATCAAGAGCATTCCAACCTGGACAAGCACCCGATGGAGGGACAACCTGGACTGGCAACCCATCAAGGATGTCCAAGATGATGAGTTTGGCTGCATATGGCTTCTCCTTCCCGTTCACCCAGGATTTGGTCATTTTAGCCTGCAAACAAGCATGCAATGGAATGCTCAAGAGGATTGAAACGATCCATGCACACAACAGACAAGAAGCAAAAGACAACACGCACCGTGCCGAGGAACTCCACAATCCTCTCCCACACTGGTGATGGTTCGCCCTTGTAATCAGATTTCTTGGACTCCATCATGGCAAGGAACCCGACGTTGGCCATCTCCAATCTGGTAGGGCGAATGACCCTCGTGGGATGCTCCACTGCATGGTAGGGGTCCTTGGGATCAACCACCCCCTTGTTCTTTCTCCCGGATCCCCTACCATGCGGTGGAGTCTCCTGGACAACCACCAGAGGGCCAGTATCTGCAACACTTCCCTGCCCACCTACCTGCCCTTGTGCCCCCTTGCCCCTACCCCTTCCTTTCCCCACACCACCAGCAATATCCTTTCCCTTTTCCTTTCTACCTTTACCCGGTGTATCCTGAGCGGGAGGCTCCTTCTCTACAAGAGTCCTCAAATTTCTCTCATGAATGTCGAGGTCGGCTGCTGCGGCGGTAGCTGCTATACGTTCATTCTCTCTTCTCAAAGACACCTCCTGAGCTGGGGTTTCTGAAGCAGGGCAATCCAAATACCAACCACAAGCAGAAAGATGGTTTGGGCCCCAGTCATGCAAGATCCCCGTGGTAAACATGGTCTGGTTGCCAGCAGGGACAAGCCAAAGGTCCACAAAATCAGGATGTTTGTCCAAGCAGTTCTCTGCCATGAGAACATACTTTATGTACCTGCAGGAACAAAAACAACCTCATTATGCAATGCAAATATTGTCTCCCAGCTTTTCCACCCCATCACAAAGACCCCCTAAAAGAGTATGCGACACATTACACTCCACCACAAACTCATATGAGCTAGCCAAAAACAGGTTGGATGGAGGAGATTGTGTCTATGCAAAACAAAGAAGCACGGTCCATTTTGCACCTGTAAAGGCATCGTTTCCAGGCTTCTTCTCCTGTCTCTTGCTGGTCAAGCTCATTTGTTCGACTGATGCCAGCATCATTGCTGAACTCTATGAAGAAACAAGATTGCCACACTGTGGCTCTCCATTTCCTCATGTATGCTTGGAAGGAGACCTTTGGTTTTGTCATGGTGATCCCATAGTCAGCCAGCTGCGTATGTAGAACCGACCGGGCCCTTTCCTCCAACTGCAGACCAATACAGAAGCAAGAATGAAAACAAAAACAATCACAACCAATGTAACATGGAAAAAGAATGACAGAAAAAGCGAAAAGAAAGTGACACAGCAAAGGACATCATACCTGGCTCCAGTAAGTGGCCTTGTGAAGCCATGTGTCCAGCACATTGTCACTGACAGGAATGACACGCTGGGTCTTCTTCTCTTTCTCCGGCCTGGGGAACTTGTGGGTATCCCTAACAGTGGGATCGGAGTTCCATATCTGTAGCCACTTCACCTTCTGTTCTGAAGACACAACGGCAGTAGACAACCTGTGTAACTTCTCCTGGGCCATCTCCGGCTTGCCTGGCTTGTTGTAATGGTTTTTCACCTCTTGAAGGAACTCTGGTCCGAAGGTTGGGTCTGCAATTCTCAGTTGTTTCACAAAAGCACTCATAATAGTCCTTCTTGTGGCGGTCATCTCTTTCTGGATGTGACTCTCAACACCCTTTGCTGTCCTTCTCTCCTCAGGGGTAGAGCTGTAGTATTCCAGTTTGCCACGCTCTCCTGCATCTGCAATGTCTTGCTGCAAGGGAATGCACGAGAGTTGCATCAACCCAAGGGCAAGGGAAACAAACATAAACAAACATGTGGAAGCAGGAATATTGAAAGGCCAGATGATGGAAGATGTATCTCACCGCGTACATATACTCCATGAAAGCCTCACGGGTCAACGAGTACCACGTTTCTGATGTCTTGGAGCTTTCGCACTTCTTGTACGTCTCTGCTGAAAGGATGGTCTTGAAGTTGGTCAAGGGCATCTGCCCGATCCTTTGTATCCTGTACAGTGTGTGAACCAAACTCGTTTTGACATGCGATGTCTCCGTCCCTCTACAGAATGATGTGTGAAAGTCAGAATGAAATTCAAGGACCGTCAACAGAGGACTGGAACCAAAGAACCACGGAACCACAAGTGGAACATGTAGAATGAGAAACCAACCTGTTCACATCATTCATTGCCATCAGAAGACCCATCATGTTCCCGTCACAATCCAGCACCATCGATCAAACAGAGTAATGCCACTCTTCCTCCTGTGAGTGCAGCCTCCCAATGACAGCCATCCATGCAAGCAACCGGTGGTTGCCATCCCAAACGTGAAACATCTTCCCTGAGAATGCCTGGGTCGAAGGTTTCCTGGAGAGAAGAAGTTTGAAGGATTCGTTCACCTGTCTCCAAATGGGATCCCAGGAGTCCACGATTGACTCATCCACAAGGAGCTCATTGCCTCTGGAATCCTTTGTAGAAACGTAAAAGACTGCGGATCCATCCAAATACCCATGAACAAACTCGGCCTCCAGCTTCAGGATGTCCTTGATGAGGGGTGGACGAACGACGGGCATGGAAACCAACCTACACAGGGGAATCTTCAACCTCCCACCCGGGGCAAGCATACTTTGCACCACAAGCTGAGAGTTTACCTTCTGACCCCCCAGCATCTCAGCAGCTTTGCTTTCATAGAACTCATCGTCCACATCAACAATGATCTCCTTCCCCTGCCCCGAAGGGATCTCATCCGCCACACTTTGCATCTTCTCCTACAGAGTTGTTCATTCAAATTGATATAAGAGAGAGGCATGAAACGATGATGTTTTGAGCATGGCAGACAGGCCCTAAATGGCCCAATTTCTCATCAGAAAACAAGCAGTGTGGGGGCCAAAAATACTGTGCGTTGCCGCACAATGTTTCAGCTTCCAAATAGTGGTGTTTTGAACATGATATTTGGCCCTATGTGGCATATTTCCACAAAACAAACAGGCAGAGAGGGGGCCAAAAAGGGGGCACAAACAGTGTGCGTTGCCGCACACTCTTCGTGCTACCAACTATGGGTGTTTTGAGCATGCATACTCGCCCTGTTTGGCCCAATTTCACATAGAAAAACAAGCAGAGAGGGGGCTCAAACAGTGTGCGTTGCCGCACACTGTTGAGCTTCCAATAAGGGTTCATTTCAACATGCCAGAGTGGCCTTAGGTGCCCGATTTTCACAACAAAAAACAAGCAGACAAGGGGGCTCAAACAGTGTGCGTTGCCGCACACTGTTTGAGCTTGCAATAAGGGGTGATTTTAACATGGCATAGTGGCCATGAGTGGCCGATTTTGAAATAAAAGAAAAGTCAGTGAAGGGGGCTCAAACAGTGTGCGTTGCCGCACACTATTTGAGCTTCCATTTTGGGGTGGATTCAACCTGCCAGACTGGCCCTAGGTGCACAATTTTCATGTTAAAAAACAAGCAAATCAGGGGTCTCAAACAGTGTGCGTTGACGCACACTGTTTGGGCTGCCAGGTAAGTGTGAATTGAACCTGATAGAGATGACCTTTGTGGTCGATTCTAAAATGAAAAAATAATGTCAAGCGTGGGCTCAAATAGTGTGCGATGCCACACACTGTTTGAGCTTCCAAAAAGGGGTGGAATGAACCTTAGAGAGAGGCGATTGTGTGCACGATTTTCACATTCAAGAAACAATACCGAGGGGGGCTCAAACAGTGTGCGTTGACGCACACTGTTTGAGCTGCCAGGTTAGTGTGGATTGAACCTCACAGAGTTACCCTGTCTAGACGATTTTATTATGAAAAAAACAATGAGAAGGGGGGCTCAAACAGTGTGCGTTGGCGCACACTGTTTGAGCTGCCAGGAAATTGTTCATTGAACCTCACAGAGATACCCTGATTTTATTATTCCAAAAACAATGAGAAGGGGGGCTCAAACAGTGTGCGTTGGCGCACACAGTTTGAGCTTCGAAATAGGGGTGGATTGAACCAGACAGAGAGGCCCCTGTGTGCACCATTTCCACACCATAAAAACAAGGCACAAGGGGGGCTCAAACAGTGTGCGTTGACGCACACTGTTTGAGCTTCCAATTCGGGGTGAATTGAACCTGCCAGAGTGGCCCTATGTGGTCGTTTAGAACTTGAAAAAACAAGCAAAATGGGGGGCTCAAACAGTGTGCGGTGCCGCACACTGTTTGAGCTTCCAATTCAATGACAAGTTGGGCTCAAACAGTGTGCGTTGAAGCACACTGTTTGAGCTGCCAGGTAAGTGTGCATTGAACCTCAAAGAGATGCCCTATGTGGCCGATTTTCAAATGAAAAAAACAATGACAAGGTGGGCTCAAACAGTGTGCGTTGACGCACACTGCCGGAGCTGCCAGGAAATTGTTGATTGAACCTCATAGAAATACCCTGTCTGGACGATTTTATTATGAAAAAAAAAGTGAGAAGGGGGGCTCAAACAGTGTGCATTGGCGCACTCTGTTGGAGCTTTGAATTAGGGGTGGATTGAACCAGATAGAGAGGCCCCGTGTGCACCATTTCCACACCAAAAAACAAGGCACAAGGGGGGCTCAAACAGTGTGCGTTGACGCACACTGTTTGAGCTTCCAATTCGGGGTGGATTGAACCTGCCATAGTGGCCCTATGTGGCCGTTTGAACATCAAAAAACAAACAAAATGGGGGGCTCAAACAGTGTGCGGTGCGCACACTGTTTGAGCTTCCAATTCGGGGTGGATTGAACCTGCCATAGTGGCCCTATGTGGCCGTTTTGAACATCAAAAAACAAGCAAAATGGGGGGCTCAAACAGTGTGCGGTGCCGTACACTGTTTGAGCTTCCAATTCGGGGTGGATTGAACCTGCCATAGTGGCCCTATGTGGCCGTTTTGAACATAAAAAAACAAGCAAAATGGGGGGCTCAAACAGTGTGCGGTGCCGCACACTGTTTGAGCTTCCAATTCGGGGTGGATTCAACCTGCCATAGTGGCCCTATGTGGCCGTTTTGCACATCAAAAAACAAGCAAAATGGGGGGCTCAAACAGTGTGCGTTGCCGCACACTGTTTGAGCTTCCACTTCGAGGTGGATTCAACCTGCCAGAGATGCCGTGTATAGGCGGTTTTCATATCAAAATACAAGCACAACTGGGGTTCACATCACCAATGAAGCACAAAGGTTGGTCTCAAACATTGTACTTTTTTTTTGGCTGCTCCAGAAGACTCCCCAATCGCCAGAGACCCTTTGCGCTTTGCACTGCTCTCTACGCCAAGCATGTTCTAGAGCATCTCCCTCGTCCTCTTTTCCACTATCTGGTTCTTCCTGAGGCCAGCATCAATATCATCTTCGGCGTCTGTCTCTCCCTCGGATTCAGTCTCCTCCTCACCTGTTCTTGGAAGTATGGCGGGCTGTTGTTCTTCTCCAGATTCCTGCTCTTCCATCGCCAGACTTTCCTCTTTGCCCTCTTCTTCCTCCTTTTCCTCTTCGTCTACTCTTTCCATCCTCATTCTATATTTGGCTCTATTCCTGTCCCTTGTGCTCGTGAAGTATAACGACTTCCTTCTCTTCCTCCTCCGGTGGAAACAAGGGCTCCCCACGCTGCCTCTGGAGCTCTCCAGTTTGACGTTTGCAACAAGCGTTGCTATGGCATGTAACCAAAGTAAGAATTGGACATTGTTAACCGTATTTGGATGCGGGTGTCATCATTGTGTGCGAACGGAATTCATCCATTTCGGCGTCTTTGTATTATCCAAGAAATAAAGTGGTGGAAAAAAAGTAGATCCATTGCATGTACTTGTGATATATATCAGATGTACTTCGCCGCCTGCCAATACATGGGCAGCCTTCTTGCATTCTTTGAAATTCGGAAGTGCCGTAGAAATCTAATGCTAGTTCAATTTCGAGCAGTACTTGCAGATTTGCAATAATTGTTATGCTTCACATATGCGTCCACGTGTGTTGTATGACCTACCCTGCGGTTTGCATTTCGCCGTCACCGTCGCAATGGGGTCATTCGGTATAAAGGGTTGTGTCGACAATGGTCATGTGTTGCACACACTCATGTGAGGTGTCTCCCGGAGTGTTAGTGTTTGTGTTGTGCTCTTCTAACACAACACAACCTCATTAGATTCGGGGTCTTCCTCTTTACTGCTCTCCAGGGTTGTTGCCGTCTTTCCATAATGGATGATTTTATGTCATGTTCAGGGTTTGTTTTTCATCCAAATACAGCACGGCTTCTTGTGGCTTCTTATCTTAGAAAACATTTTTTCTAGTTGGTGTCTCTCAGTGTGGCTGTCTGCGAAGTTCGGTGCATGTCATTCCTACATCCTTTGCATGTATTGCCTGCAATCTTTGGGTCAGTGCTACCGTTTTTGACCTCAGTTTGTTTGGGGTGGATCCCCTTTCGAGAATTATGGGCTATCAGTTCGGGGATTCCTCTGTGAATCGCAACTTTCTGTCAGTGTACGAAAACATGTCCAGGGAGCGAGATATACTCGCTCGATTTCATTCCAATGCAGGTAGTCTTCCACTGACTGCCACTGTAGATGACGATGGGTTTGCAGTTGTTCATGAGGATGAGCTGGTTACAATGTTCTCTCTGGAATTGGGTTCTCTGCTTGTTCAAAAAGAGGTGTATGACGAGGATGGGAATTTGGATTTTGGGCACTTGGAGAAACCATTGGTTGGCGAGTGTGGTAGGAAGTGGAGAGTCCTTCTAGGCACATACCAGGTCCTTGGAAAAGAGAGAAGACAATCAGCAGGATCAGTAGTTACCCCTGGCACTGCAGCATCGGTCGTGTAGCAGAAGGGCACAGTTCATGTGAAACAAGAGGTGAGCACATCCACTACATTCGTGACTCTTTCAGACTCGTCCTCGGAGGATGTTTATGAGATTCCTCCGCCAATGCAGACTCCATTCTTGGATGATGACGAGTTGCAGGAGATAACGAGTGTCATTCCGAAATTGAAAGCCCTCGCAGGGGTGCAAGAGCGAGCTGCGTTTTGTTGATTGGGAGTCCCTTCGTGTGCAGCGGGTTCAATACGTGCCAGCAGAGTTTGATGGGGACATCTTGTTTGAGCTCAACCCTCCCACGTCTTCCAGTGGACTAGCTGGGCTTTTGCAGGGCATGGACAAGAAAAATGACGGACACCCTTGGTGCAGGACAAAAACGTCGAACATCCACAACGACATTGGATTGAAATTTTGAAGGTCGGTCTGCGTTGGGCATTGTAAGTGCGTGAATATTTCTTGCCCTCGCCTGAGAAACAGCGCTAAACCAAACGAAAGTGAGTGGGAAGGTGTGCCCCTAAATCCTTTCACCCCAGGGCTTGCCCCTCCCAAGACCAATATTTTTGTGTGCAGGTTCTGCAAACTTTCCCCGTCTTGTGTTTCTGTGTGCCATGCTCGTATGTACCAGGTGGCACACCAATGCAAGACAATGACTCGTGCCTGCATTCATATGGGTACACACGAGCATCTTGTGTCCAAAGGAAGTTGCAGGG
Organism: Takakia lepidozioides; assembly: GCA_030704615.1. Classification (NCBI taxonomy): domain Eukaryota; kingdom Viridiplantae; phylum Streptophyta; class Takakiopsida; order Takakiales; family Takakiaceae; genus Takakia; species Takakia lepidozioides. The sequence continues at coordinate 94,398,675 of CM060731.1, read as the reverse complement.
ATAGCGTGGACATCGCTAGAAATCTGCTAAAGCAGGAGTTCCACAATGCCCCTTGTGCAACACCTTCTGCTATAGCGCTTGCAACTAGCAAGGCATTCCTGGAAAAACACATACTGGGTGAAGGGGATGCGACACAACCAATGCTGGATGCAGATTCGCTTGAGGCAGTGATGGACCATTTCTCCGTGTTGAGCTCTCCCAATATTCGAAACCAGGTGAATGCACTCAGAATGGGCACAGACACTGCTGGATTCATGGACAACATTATGGACCTCAAACGGAGGAGTCGCTATGAATTCATTCAAAACAGTATCTTCCCTGGCCAGGGCTCGTCCAAGGTATATTTGTTCAAGATGTCCACAGTGGGCAAAGGCAGTGGTGTGAGCATTGTCCGCCGAATGCAATCTGGAGGAGATTTGGCAAAATGTTTGTTAATGTTTGATCACTGCAAACGGGTGAAGGGTTGGACAACCATGGCGTGCCATGTGTACGATCCAGCGTACGAACGTGTGCTCTCCATAGAAATTTGTGATATGCAGTCGGAGGACACTGAATCCCAGATGCTCATGTGGAATTTGCTCCCGGCCGTCATGCAGCGCAATGGAATACAGAACACAAATTTTGCGGGCTTCATGGCTGATAGTGCACAGGCAAATTTCAATGCAGTGCGGCGCGTGTTTGGTTCGGGGGATCCTAAGGTCCCAATGGAAAATAGGGAGTGCACATGCCTCTTCCATTGGAGTCAATCTCTGGCACGTCATACAAAGCGCTGCATTCGCCCTGACCTTCAGTTGGAGCACAGAAGGCTATGTCTCAAGTACAAAAATGCCACCTCAATGGGAGAAGCTGAGAGCACTTACCAAGCAATCCGGGCTTGGTGGTTCTCCTCTGGTGCTGCTACTGGTATCCACCTGAAGGAGTTGGAGGACTGGTTGGTTTTCTGGCACTTCAGGTATAGACAGTGGGGAGCTTTCATGACGACGGTAAGCCTCTTCAATCCCAGAAACACAAATTTTACTTTGCATCATGCCTATTCATTTGGGGTTGGTGGATTGTCACTTGCAGAACCTCTTCCATTTCCTTTCGTTCCTCACATTTCCATGCAATGCCTCCTGCAGGACATGTGCTTGGAGGACTTGGCCGACATGCCATCCTGTAATTTGGCGGAGACTGTTCACAACGCCTGGATGCAGCAGTCTACCAAAGCAGGACATAACTTGTATGTGGCCAGTGCTGATGACATGGTGCGGGCACTTACACAACAAACCAGGTACCGCAATTTTCTGATGGGACGGGGCGGAGGCAAGGGCCCCGATACAACTTTGTTGACGCTAAGGGCTGCGAGTAGGTCCGGAGACCCATCGAAGATGGCCAGAGCTCTAAATAGGTGCACTGAAGGCTCCCCTTTGCAATCCAGGCTCCTCCATTTGGAAGGCGAGGAAAGATTTGGATCATCCAAAAGGAAATTGAACACTCCTCCAGGGTCGGATGGAGATTCCCATTGGCCGGACAGGGTCAATTTCTCTGTACCAAGGGTGTCTCTAGTGCAGACTAAGTCGTGTGCCCGCCCCTTCCCAGGTGGGTCCTCCTCCAGTGGAGCAGGTGCAGATCATGCAAGCACAGCAGCAGGAATCCCATTGGAGGAGGTGGTGGCCATGGTGCATGAATCTGATTGCATTGATAGTGAGTGGCATATAGAACGCACCCCACCATGATCTAGAGTGGCTTGCATGGCAATTCGGGACCCCTCTTTCAAGAAATGCAAATCAAAAATATGCAAAGGCTCCAGGGGGACTCCAGCTCCAACATTCACAGGGTTGTTCCGACCTTATCATAGTGGGGAGTCAAAGGACCACAAGTTTTGGTTCTGCCCAGACGATATGGCACGATGCGTCAAGGGAACAGTTCGTCCTTCGGTGATAATGAAGCCCCCTCCCCCCGCAATTTGGCCTTTGAAACTTGGGACGTCGTTGTCATCAACCGAGATAAGCATGCTGGAGGAGGGAGGGTTCTGTCTTGCACGGTCCCGGGTGGTGCCCTCATGCACTGTCGGCACAGATGTGCCACATGCTCCGGCAATGCCTCCACTCGGTGCCAACTCCCACCCAACAAAAAGAGATGGAAAAACAGTGCGTCGTGTCGCTTCGGGTGCAGATCACGAATGCAAGATGGAATCAGCTAGAATTTTGCAGGTTCGGGTGACTCGTATCACTGAAGTCCCTGCCCTGGGGTATGGACGGATTTACACAGTGCTGTCTATTGGCTCAGTTCTTCATGGCAAAGAATATCAGGTTACCGTGGGGAATTTCCCTACGTGCACTTGTCCGGATTTTGTAACGATGCGTGAGGGCGCTCTCGGCATGAGAGGGAAGTGGGTCCCCTGCAAGCATCAATATTATATATACCTTGTAATTATGTGTTGCGACGGTAAGAGAGACCAATTCATTCACCAAGCCACACTAGGCTACGGAGAAGTAATCACCCTTCTGCAGCGGGACACCTCACGTAGGGCTCTGCCAAATTCTCTTTGAACACATACGAGCCATGCCCGCTTCCCATGCTGGTTTCCAGGTTACCGTGTAAAGACTTTGCATTTAGGACAAACACATACATTTCGTTCGCGGAACCAAGGCAAATGCACATGCCATTCATTGTAAGCGTCTATCTGTGAATTGAAATAAAGTGTGTCAATCATTCTGAGCTCAAATCTGCCATATTTTCATATTCCTCTTTTTGTGCAGGCATTGCAGACATGGTGCATTTTGTTTTGTCCACGGCAATAGGCCCTCTTCCTGCAATCCTCGCCTATAGGACCTGCTTCTCCAGCAGATTTGTGCCGCTCACGCTTTGCAGCTACAACGTGAGCTCAGCTCCAGGCACGGGGCTGGGCTCACACCGTAGCTACACTGGCTCCAAGGATACTCCCTAGGTGATGGAGTTGCTTGTCTTCGTTTGCCAAACTTGTCAAACACTCGACGGTAAAACGAGAGTGTGAAACGAGAGTGAATACAAGCTGGTCTCCGATTTTGATGTCGTTGTCGAATGCAAATTCCCTCCAGCCTAGAACCACAAAACAACATTCGCTCTCACAACGTCTAGACCTGCTTATGTCGACCTTCCAGTGTTGGCCATGTGAGCCTTCCAAGACGAGCAATCTTTGAGAGTGCCCATGATAGTTTGATCTGATCTCGAGAGAAATAAACCTGGGACGAGAGAGAGAGAAAAAGAGAGATTATTGCAAGACCATTGATCAATCATAGAAATAAGCTACATGCATGTACCTATGTAATCAATCGAAGGGATGGGTATTACAATCCTGTGTGAGAATTATTATGTAGCTTTGATTACGTGTCTAATCAACTTGAACATCATCATCTAGAGCTTCTTCGTCCTCATCAAACTGCAAATCTTTTTGTCATCGGAGTCATCGTCATAAATGGCTGGGTCAGCAAAAGGCACGTCTGAATCATCTTCCATCTCTTTTCAATGACCATGTCTTCATCTTCTTCTCCAACATCCACATCTGATGGAGCCTCATCATATAGGGTCCGGGATGCATTCTCCGGGGCGTCATCATCCTCTTGTACCCCCTCTACCCAACCTCGGCCAACATCAGCATTATGCCAAAGCCAATGGCGGAATGAACTTAGAGGCTGCAATTCCATGGGCAAATCTTGTGAAGAAACATTTCCACGTCGGCCCCTTGCTCATGGAGCGCGTCTAGTCTCCCTTGCATAGTTCCGCCTCCACGCAACCGTCTCCTCATGTCGCTGTTAAACAAGGTTATTGTATCTTGCCTCCCACTCATGTATGGATGGGTTGTTCTTCAGTATGAACTCATGCGCTTGCTCAATCACAGTGATCGGCAATTTTACCCTCTTCGACTTTTTGGGCAAAACGATGTCCTTGGTTCGTGCATCCTCCTCTTCCTTCCACATCCGAGGGGCTTCCTCATCCACCCTTGCCATGTACTCCATGCAATAGAACATAGCTTCTTGCGACATATACCCCTCCGTCATGCTATCCTCTGGATGCGCCATTTGTCTTACAAATGCTTTCAAAGTCTTCATATAACGCTCAAGGAAGTACATCCACCGAGAATGAATGGGGCCGGCAATGGAAGCCTCTTCCACTAAGTGCACTACCAAGTGCACTTGGATGTCAAAGAAGGAGGGAGGAAGGTGCATCTCCAACATACACATTACCTCCGCCGCCTCCTTCTTCATGCGTGGAAAATCTGCTTCCTCCAACTCTTTGGAGCAAATCCACCGGAATAAGCCTCCCAATCTATAGATTGTCTCGCGAACCTCGGGAGTCAATGTCCGACATACTGCAATTTGGGCAAGATGTCTTGCAAAATATTGTGGTAGTCATGAGACTTCAAACCATGGACCCCGTCTTCGCTGAACTTCGTATGGAGGGATGACCCATAACCAGTTGGTGTTTGGACAACACTTATGGTGGCTATCACTTTCTTGTATTCCTCCTTTGTCTATTGCCAAGGTGCGAGCCTATACTTCCACCGTACAACACCCTTTGGGTCCACACCATTTTCTGAGGCCCATAGATGGGGCATGCGACCCTGCTCCTCAAGCTCCTTTCTAACATTGAGAGAATCTCTTTTTGCAGCCACTCCCTTCTTTTGCCGGTATGCCATGAACAACCCGAGAAAAAGACGAACAAACATTCTTCTCAATATGCATGGGATTTAGAAAATGGCGAATCTTCAGGTCCTACATATATCCCCGCCCACAAATACTTACACAAATATTTTGACGTGAAAGTGACAATGTAACTCATACAAAATGTGCAATATCACATGCATGCATAATGATATTGATGGTGTTTTTGTGGAATATGTACCACCCAATATGGCAACTCGTAAAAGATTGAAAGTCGCTTTACCTCCACTTCATCGGACCCCTCCGCATGGGCCTCCTTCCATCGGTCTTCCCAAAACTGCCCGGATGGTGTCACAGGGGGGGGACGTACCTCCTCTTTGCCATCAAACAAGTGTTTGTCTTTTCTTCTCCATGGTTGGCTCATAGGAAGAAACTTGCGGTAGTTGGGATACACCATCTGGCAAAGATGGCGGGAGCTATATGCATCAAGTTCATTGCCACAATGCAGGTATGCGTGGTACCCTTTGGTGCTCAGCCCTGAGCAAACAGTTAGTCCTGTACACATCCCGCCACATTAGCAAAGACAAAAAATTGCCATGTGCATGGCCCATAGTGCCATCCACACCACTACGGTGCACAAGACTGTCACCGCTACTTTAATCAATCCCAATCCTCATCGATATTATCCCTTGACAAGTAACTGTACGCAGGTTCTTCATGGGGAACATAATATACCTGGATAATCATGCATTATCCAAAGCAAGATGCCTCTAATCTGAAATGATTGTCCGGCCATAAGGTCAAGTGAAGCATCCAATGTCGGGACCCCCCTCCATAGCTCCATCAACTAGGGGTCGCAAGTACGTGTCCATGTGTTCTCACCTTGGGTTCTAAGCCCTTAGCTCCTCATTCCACAACCCATAGTCACACAGTGAACCTCCCTGGCTTGTCTACTATTTCTTCTCTTATACTGCTTCTATCTTGGCCCCCACCTCCATCTTCAACTCCTTGCCCCCTTATATCTACTGCTCACTCACTGCCGACCTTTGCCAATAACATCCATAGCCCCAGCAACCACCCCCACAACCCCATTAATCATTGCTTGCCCTCTATACCTCCCTCTTTGGTTTGTTACATCATCCCACTTTACGGTACAACCTGTGGCACACCCACACCATTTTCTGCCTCTGGTACTAACTCTCTCCTCCATTTTACAGGCTTTATGACAAGACCCCCACCAATGTCACACATATGTTCCTCATATGTACTCTTGCCACGAAGCAAACAAAGCACACGGCCTTTACATTACTGGCCCACACTTCCCAAGCAGCCTATACCCCACAGGGCTCACCCCTCTGGCATAGACTGGCTACCAAACATTGACCACTACACAACTCCAATACTCTACTCACACTACAAGGAATCGTTGATTTAACGACTGGCGAAATAACTGCAAAGTGAGTCGTTGTAGACAAAAAACGACTGGGCAACTCGGAGTGCCAATAGACTAGTCTCTTCGGACAGCCCAGTTGTTTCAATCATGACGTGGTCGGAGTGGTTTTGGTCAGTCGTTCCGCCGACTGCGGCTCAATTTTTGTAGGGGGCCCACGTGGCAGCGCCGTGCGCGGCGTTGACTGAATCTTGGACCTTGACCAAGTGGACTTTTGACCCGGGGGGTGCGACTTCCCCACGGTGACTACGTTGGAAATACAGCCGCGTGGCTATGCGGCAAAATGCCACGTGTTCTCTATCGTAAATGTGGCCACGTGCAGGCCTGAGGCCACACCGCGTGGCGCAATAAGTTGTCTGCCGGTTGCCTTTACGACTTGCAAGTGGAGTCGACAACTAGAGTGTTGAAGTGATAGATGCAACTGGAGGTTTGAAATGCACTACTTCACTTGTGATATACATCGACTGTGGGTTGGGAACCAGGCACTCCTAGTGGTTGCAGTGACTTGGGGGCTGCGGCTTATGGTTCATACATGTGCAATACTATTTCTACTATCTCCGAATAACAACACAACACAATCCACAACAGCCACTGATCATCCCATTGCGGATGTGATTGAGACTGGAGAACATACAGGGCATCCCATCAAAGCACGAAAAGAAATAAACATGATGAAGAACACGTGACATTGTATGAAGACAATACCTCAAAACCGTCCCATACTTCGCACAAACTCATGAGTCCGTAACGACCATGCTTGGAACTTTAAAAAAAAACTGTCGCATATGGTTTTACACCTAACTTGCTATTCTCCAGACTATACATAATACAACCCTAGCTTGCATGATGTCTTCATCTCTTTCCTAGGCTGGCACAAGCTGCATTCAAAAGACATATGACGAAAACCTATTCAGAATCACCCTTCCGATATTTGGCCTCAACATACTTCTGCATATACCCACAACAATCATATCAGTGTTCATTTTACTCCGAGACCACATCTGTTTAGGCATACTGCAGGTCAATATATGAGCATATGTTATGCTCCCACATTTGGCATGCATGTTTAATATTAAAGATGATACCCCCTTCCACCAGTCTGAAGTCCAACAAACTATGATTCAACCCTACCATTTTGCATGATTCAGAACTTCCATACAAACCTCCACACATAAAAAAGAGAAGTCTCCTTCAAAGGACATGCTTCTTGCTACATTTTGAGAAAGAAATCACCGTCTGTGACATGGGAATTAACTGTATCAACCTATTGTGTCCCTGCCTGGAACTCCATAGCGTACATGGACTTAGAACTATAACCAGACTCTGCTCTCACAACAGCTATCTGTGTTTCACCCACAGACAGTTAGACAAACAAAATCAGTCTACTATAAAGGGATTAGAAAACTGAAGTCAAAAGGACTGTGCTTAGCAATGTTGTTAGGCCTACCTGACTATACGCATCTGTCATGTGGGATGATGACTCGAGCTCCAACCATGCCAAAATTTTAGAATACATTTAGCTTTTCACCCATGAGAGGCATATCCTACAATCATCGAGTTCCATAACACCCCATTATCTCGTTAGCCGTATTCTCAAACACCCCTTTGCATCCTCAATGCTCCCATGTTTGGCACACATTTTCATCAGTTCAAAATGACATGTGGAATGATTCCAACTTTGACGATGTCACCATGGAGCTCTTTTCCTTTTCCCACGTATGCCGAGCTTGCACATGCATTGCAAGAGAGAGACAAAAGAAGTGTTGAACTGCCTCCTTCCTTCCAAATGACATCTGGTACAATTCTAGCTTTGATGATGTCACCATAGACCTCTTGCCATTTTGCAGGGCTGCCAGGCTTGTACATGCATTTGCACAAATGCAAATGAATGTGATGTGGTTGGGCTTCATCCCTTCTTGCAACATTTGCTCATAGATCCAATCCCCATGCTGCCCATATCCTGCAATCATGGCACTCCCAGCTATTGATCCACAGGGAATCATAGGTAATCTTGTACAAGGTAAATCTGGCCCTCTTGGATGAATTTGGATCCACGCTCTATCCCTGCTCCTTCAGCTATCCATGGCTCTGCACAAATCATGCATTCATCGTTGCCTTGCTGCTAGCAGCTGACAATGACAACCTACATTTGTTCTAGGAGACACCCAACTCAGCTTATCGAACTCATTCCTATGCTGAATTGCGTCTACTACTCTCTGTAATTATACAGGCATTCACCTTTTTGCCTCGATTGTCCCACCATTGACTGGGGTAAAAAAAAAGTACTCATTCCACAGCTTCTCAAAATCTTTGTTACCTGTTTCTGGATACTTTCTTGTTGTCACATCGGCAGTATCATTCACTCAACCAGCTAACTTGCATAATTCAACACGAAAATTTAGGGCCGATTCTGATAAGATGAAAAAACAGGGTGAAATGTGTTGAAGAAGGTGCCTTCATTAGCAGTGCCTGATTTTATCAATTGTGCCGATGCTGCTGCGACAAAACAGGCAGAGATTGAAACACGGCCTGCTAAGACCAAACTAACTCTCCAACCATAGATCCACCAACGAGCTAATTTGCAGAATTCAACATGAAAATGTAGGGACGACTCTGATAGCAAGGAAAAACATGAGGAGATGTGTTGAAGAAGGTACATTCATTAGCAGTGCCTTGTTCTACCAATTGTGCTGCTGCCACTGCTGTTTCCAGTTGGCCATCTACCCACTTGTAGCTACTGATCCACAGGGAATCAGACCCTAAACTTGTTTGAAATCCGGCCCTCTTGGATGAATCTGGACCTCTATCCCTGGTCCTTCAGCTATCCCTGCTTGTGTACAATCATGAATACATCCTCACCCTTGCTGCTAGCAGCTGACACTGACGGCGTAAAGTTCTTCCAGCAAACAACCCAACCCTACTTGTCAAAGTCATCCCAAACCACCACAGATCCATCCAACGAGCATGGATGCAGCATGATCTGCCGGAGAGCTGCATAAAAAATCGGAGAGAATGATGAGTTTGAGGGAGATCGGGTTGTCTAAGGGTAAGGGGCCGGTCCCCATGAACATGGAAAAGGTTTCTTGATTGGCTGGGAAGTGAATAGAGAGAAGAATTTTCCAGTGATCTAGGCAGGGATGGGTGTTCTGGAGACATATGACTCTACATCTGTTGGGGTTAGTATCAGACTTAAAGTAGATAATGAATGGAATAGAGGTGGATAGGGGGCTTACTTGGACAGCAGGAGAAAGAGGGATGGCGGGAGTTGGAGTGTCCAGCAATGGAGCCGCCAGAAGAAGTCTCCCCTCAGCGTGGAGGGTTGCTAGATCGTGAGCCTGTGCTCACGTGAGCGGTGGCTGGCTTAGGGTTTTTTGAAGGTACTATACCTATTACCGCGGATGGCACCTATAACCGCTGGTCACGGAGCTCCAGTTACCCTGCAAGAACGTTACTTTCTTGTTAGCGATCCCTACAAATTGAACATATGTACGATATGTCGGCTGCCAGCCAGCATGGATACAACACGCAGACCCAAGTCCCGTTTTTCCAAAAGTGGCAAACAAATCGTGCAAATTCAAATCCCTTATGCCTGCAAATTGCTTTACCATGAACTCTTAAGCATTAGCATCAGTGTGTACCTAGATATTGAGCTGTGCTGAACGACTTGTTTGTCATAGACAAGGTTAAATTAAGAGCACAGTTGACCAAGGATACTACCGATTGCAGTGATTTTGACAGTGGATACATTTAAGAGGAGAAATTGGGGGAAAAGAGGTCTAGTGGCAAGTTGGAGTTCTTGATTTGTAGACTTCAAAGATAGCTCTAAACCACACGGATGGGTTTGAGCAATTTTTGTCCCCATTTGTGTCAATATGTGTACAGGTTGTATTTTTGAGCAGGAACCTTGATTTCCAGTAAGGAGAAACACTGACCTAGTTGGAGATGACGCAGACTCCATAAAGTAAAATATAGATAGTTCATGGCAGCTCTCATATGTTGAAGTTCGCATCACATGATCACTTCCTCAAGACAAGCTAGAACTAAAAATTGTTGCAAGGGAAAATGAACATCCCAAGAACTGTAGTAGTACGGGGCTATGCTTGAAGAAATATACACCAAACTTATAGTACTGGAAGCTAATTCCCGAGATATGGAGAATCTTATAAACCCTGCTAGTCTTGTTAAGAACTTGACTCTCCGAAGTCCAGATACTATGCTCAGCATTGCGCATAAAATGTGGAAAGTGCTCAGTTAGGCCAGTTTTATTCCCTTGCTTTAGCTTGCAGGATTTGTGTTTTTCAATGGGCGAAAAAGGTTTGCGGTGTCGTGGCGGCACCGCACACCCATTTTCCAACCAACCACAGGAAAAAAAAGAAAAAAAGAAAAAAAGAAAAAACTTTTTTCTTAAAATTCCCCCCTGGTTGGTTGGAAAATGGGTGTGCGGAATTTTTTTTGTTTTTAAATTCCCCCTTGTTGGTTGGAAAAAGGGTGTGCGGCGCCGCACACCCTTTTCCCAACCAACCAAGGGGGGGGGGGGGGGGGGGGGAAATTAAATATATATATATTACCCCCAGGTGGTTGGTTGGAAGAAGGGTGTGCGGCGCCGTACACCATTTCTGCCCATTGAAAAACACCGAATTGGGGACCCCATCAAGCTCATAGAGAAGGTTCCATGGAATGTTGAAGGGGGTAGAGAAGAATGCACAAACGGTCTGTGGCGCCACACACCGTTTAAGCTCCCTTCTGAATGTGTGCTTTAATTGGAAGGGTAGGAATGGAGTGGGAATGGAGTTGTTTGGGGTTCACAACAATGTAGGAAAGTGGTGTGCGGCACCGCACACCATCTCTGGAGTCCGGATATATACTCGTTTGTCGAAACATTGTTGGGGAAGATGCAGAGAGTGGTTGTCGAGAACCCACTTGTAGAGACAGAGGAGGTCCATACGGAGGACATGGAGGAAGATGTGGAGGATGCATAGTACAAAAGCAAGGCCGCGCAGGTGATGGGGGCTGTTGTTTGGGGTTCACAACAATGTAGGAAAGTGGTGTGGTGTGGTTGGTTGGAAAAATGGTGTGCGGCGCCGCACACCATCTTGCCTGCTTCGAAGCACACCGTTTCTGCTATATATTCAATCCATTTCAAGTACCCTCCATGCTTTCTATTGCTGTCTGAAGAGACCTCAAAAAGAGCCTTTAGGGTGGGACATAAACGGTGTGCTTTGAAGCACACCATTTTTGCTATTCATGCAATCCCTTTCAATTACCCTCCATGCTTTCTGTTGTTGTCTGAAGAGACCTCAAAAAGAGCCTGTTGGATGGGGCAGAAACGGTGAATGCATTTGAAGATGGTGGATTCTTTGGACGGTCTTGTATGCAATATGCAGCATAGGTCGGCGGTTTATAGTCCTACCTATTCATTGAAGCCATGGGCTCTTCTTACATAATGGGATCTAATTTCATCATACTGTACATGCCTATTCCCACGGATATAGGTGCAACGGGAATAGGTACCCTTTCTTCGACCGCCCATCCTCTGGCATTTACTGACGTGGCCTCCGCTCACGCCGACGTGGCGTGAGCGTCGCAGTGCGTCAGCCTGCGCTCATGCCACGTCAGCCCCTGGTGAGCGGTGAGCGCCGTAGCGTCGCTCCTCAGCGTGCAATGGAGAAACATATTGGAGAGCCAAGGGCGAGGAGTCAATTTCCCCCGAGATAACTGGGGGGGGGTTGGTGAAGGCAGCATGTGAGGTGACCGGAAGATGGAGGGGCCTTGAGTGATGAGAAGTGTGAAAGTTGCAGATCGGAAGAGCTAGAGGAGGAGTCCAATCCTGTGTTGTATTGCGAGTAGTTGATGTGCTCCAGCTGCCTTTCTCGCTCAATTTGCTCATTCTCTTTATGCACCTCTGATTCTACGATAGCATGCAGAATGGTGAAACCATTTTGAGAGATGTCTCTCATCCTGTTCACTGAGTTGTCTGCCGCAGGCAGATCAAATGGGGCAGGAAAAATCCAATCACCCTGGGATGAGTGCCATGCAGTTAGCAGTTCCTTCTCCTCCATGATAGCAAGAATCTGGGTTGACGGGGAGAGATTGGAGCCCAGCCCTGGATTGTCTTTAATGAACCTTCCCCATGTGATGTCAACGTGTGGGCGGAGAGCCAAATGAGGCAACTGGGCCTGCAGAAAGTTGTTGATCTTGTTGCGAAAAGTTGGGATGGGGCTGCTGTCAATCGGATTTTTTGCCACGAATATGGCAACGTCATTTGCCATAATCCAGAGCGACTCCGAATTGATTCCATTGTTCGCTGTGATAAGAAAGGAAGGAGACGGAAGTCGCCTGTAAATCATGGGAGTGATGCAGGTGGACTTGGGATCAGCCTGAGAGGGGTTGTGGGGACAACCTTTGAGAGCGAGAGAAGGGAAGGATTGCAATTTTAAGCAAGTTCTGGCAACTATAGGATTGTAGGCAATGGAGGCTCTGATAGCAAGGGGGAGGGGGGTAGCTTGAGGCCTGAAGGTTTTGCGTCTTTTTGCATTAATTCTTGGCAATTGAGCTCTTAGAGGAGACTGAGTGGAGTGTCCATCGACCGGAAGCTGGTGCCTGATTCCAAAAATCCCTGCTTCTATCATCATGGGGTCCAGGTGAAGTCTTTCTGTCCTTGGATGATTGCTTGCCGAGGTGAGGAACGCCGCAGAGTCCCATTCCATTGGCACCGACGGGCGCAGGGGGCGAGATGGCGGGGGCTGAGCCAGATCCAGACGAGCGATGGGAGGAGAGGGATGCTCTCTCTGGAGCTCGCAACTAGTAGATTTTGATTGTGCATAGGAGGAGGAGAGCCAGCAGCCTCGCTAGGGGATGATCTTTTTCGCTTGAGCTTAGGACACTTGGATTTGAGATGACCAGCTTGCCCGCAGAAATAGCACGTTGTTGATAATGTATCCTCAGAAAGTTTAATATAATTCCCGTTTTTGTCAATTGGAAGCCTGATAAACTCTGGAAGGGTTGCATCTTCTGGCATCATTACCACTATTTTGGCAAAACCTGTCTCATGAACCCTTGAAGCAATAGAGACCCCTTTCCCATTCCAAAGGGGGTGTTCTTGGGGGCAGTGGAACAGAGCTCTGGGTCAAAGACCGCCATGCAACCCAAGTAATCTCCAAGAAAATCACCTATTGCGGGGAGATTGGAGAGGTATTGATCTGGGATGTAGGGCAGAGCAATAATTCGCGGGCTCCAAATTTTACCATTTTTGTTCTCCATTGCTTTAGACTAGGGGAAGATATTCACGTTGAATCCCAATAGATGGGGGTTGAGGGACAAGGCCTTCTCAGCAGCTTCTTTGGATTCCAACAATATGGAGAAAAACCCCCTTCCTCTTGAATGGCAAAAATGTTGTTTGAGAACACCGGAGCCCCCTAGGTGTTTAATGGCCCAGCCCTGTTAACTTTCCGACCAGGGAAATGCAAGCAAGACCCCTTTTTCCTGAAATTCCGCCACCGAGCCATCAATGTGCGCGAAATCCAAATCAACGAGGGGGTGGGTTTTGGCCTGCAGGTCCGAAGCACTCTCCATGTGATCAGTCACTCCTTCTTCAAGATCTTTGAGAGCAGAGGATGTAGGAGGGCTAGAAACCTGGAACTCCTGAAATTCCTAAGTGAATAGGCCTTCCGGTGGGGTAGTTGGAGCATTCTCGAGCTGGCGGTTTGGAGATCTAGACCCAGAAGCCAGAGGAGCCCATGGGCGGGCTCCCATCGCTTGAGCTTGATGGGCTTGGAAGAAGCCAGTACCAGAAGATGGCTGCAGCCAATGACGCGGGGGGTAGATGGCCTGCCTCGCTTGGACAGTGTGCCAAGGGGCGCGCGAGGTGGGGAGGGGAGGAAAAGTTCAAGTGTGGGAATTAAAGGGTGGATCATGCATCGATGTATTACCATCACTGTCCGACAGGAAGAAGGGGGTTTTTGGTGTTTGCCAGGTAGCTGTGAAGGATACGAGGTTACAAGTGGGCGCGATGGAGTTGAAAACAAGACTGCTTGACGGCTGTGAGTTAAGAGGCTTGCCTGGAAATCATAAGGAAATTATGAGATAAGCGAATGAAGGAGGGGATGAAAGGAACATTCGTCCTTAGGCTCAGCAGTCACATCAGACCGGACAGGAAAAGAGGACGAGTTGAGGACGGCATTTCTTCGAAAAGGTTGATGGGGTGACAGGTGTAGGCGTCTTTATCTGCTTCTGAAATGCAGGTAAAGATTGAGCAGACCGGAAGGTCGGAAGGGGAAGCAGCTTGCCGAGGGGGAGCTCACGCCATAGCCAACCGTTGGGCGTGCTCTCTCTCTTACCGCGAAACGCGGAGCTCTCGCAAGGCTCCGCCATCGAAATTAAGAATCCGGCTACTGCCTATCCCCTGTTGCTAAAAAAAAAAGAAAAGAAAGAAAGAAAGGAATAGCATCGTTAAACCCTAAACCCGGTGACATTGTTGTCGGTTGCGCGGTGCTGGGCGATGGCCATGGTTTCATCGGCGCTCCCTTCTACTGGATCGCTCTCCTTGCAATCCACATTCCAATCCCTACGTGTTGTTGAATTTTTTCCCCGCCATCTCCAGCTTTTTCTCACCAGTGGGGGATTGTTGGTAAGCGGCAGTTGGCGTTGAAAGCTGTGAGTTTTCGAGCTATGTCAGCTGCAGCTGGTGTATCTCCAGGAGCTGCAACTGCCACCTCAGTATCAGCGGATGTCTCACTGACAGGTCGGTTTACGAAAGAGTTCTGTTTGCGGAGCCTCAATTAGGGCAGTACGCTGCATTGAGGATTCACATCCGGGTTATGTTGTTCACGTGTGGCTGGGGATTTTAACTACCTCCGATGAACTGCCTCGGACATGCTGCAACTTATGATTCGTCCAGCAGATTCCTTCGGAATAATTTTACGGTGATGTTGGTAAGAAACCCGAATTCGGGTTCCAGTTCTGCAGTCACGCACTACTACAAATTGTGATGTCTGTTTCCGTGAGAGGGGTAGAGCACTGTGCACAAAACCAGGGTTCGACTCCCACGTACTCGTATATTGCGATCCAGTGGCTACCAATGAACAAACCCAGGCTAAAAATTTCATTGCTTATCAAACAATCTACTCGAGGATTTTTCAGGGGTATTAACACCCGAGTGAATGTGTTGTATACACAGTTTGTGAGGATGTCTAACCTAGCACTGTCTTATTGGTCCTTTGTTTTGGAACAAGAAAACCACTGTCTGATCAGGAGTATATGGATATGAAGTGCTCCTCCAATTTAACCACTGGAATTGTGCCATCTATCACCCTTTGCTGACACTATTTTTTGCCTAAATTTACGGTACGGCCTAATGTGTGTCTGTAGTAGTCTTGCTTAGGGAGAGTAGTACCTTGTCATGCCTTCTTCCTCTCTTAGAATATCCTTTTACTGTTTATCAGTAGAATTCTGAACTGGGAATTCAATTCAGGACCCAAGCAAGCCCTACTGTCCTTGTCAGACAAGCAGGATGTCGATGTTCTTGCACAAGGCCTTACTGATCTGGGGTAAGTGAGGTGCTGGTACATGCAAGTATTCACTTTGATTTTGTTGTAGATGGGTGATGACAGCATGAGGGGCACCTTCTATTTTTATATTAGTGCTAGTAGAAAACTGAGCATCTACTATGAGGTTCAGGACAGATCTGCAGAATCTAATAGCAATCACTCTACATGGTAGGAAAGGTTTGTGACATGGAGGAAGAAAGAGGTTGGCAAAGTGTGCAGGCAGGACGGTGTTTTGGCTTAAATCAAGTGGTAAAGCAGTAAATTGAACTGTGGACACCTTCATTCCTCGATTGGTCCAGCTTAATTGCTCTGTCTTGGGATACATCCTGTATGGAGTCACACTTAACTCATTTATGGACAGATGATTATGGTCGTTTGCAACCAAATGGTGGGGACTCAACCATTATGATGCTAGACTCTGTAGATGGGGCAATCTTCTGAAATCTTTGGAGGGGAGTGGATGCCAGTTGGATGGGCGAGTCAAGACCTTGCACCCAGCAGTGCATGGAGGCATACTTGCAAGATGAGATCTGCAACCCCACATAGATGCACTCCAGCAACATGGAATTGGTGAGTCTTTAGTCATGGATTGATGGATTTGTTAGTGGAGCCAATTGCAGGCCTTCCAAAGAGATTTGCAAGAGGGGAAGGGATATATCAAAAGTTAGGCAAGATTGCCTGCATCCAGGATTTTCTGTTTGTTGAGTACAAGTGCTGCCAGGTCTAGGAAGCACAGAACCAGGTCAGTAGTACCTGGATAGGAAAACACTCTGGGAATATCTATAAAAAGTGGCTCCATAAGCTGTATGATACTGATTGTTGGGGCCTTTGTGTGGATTCGTGGCGTATGCAAGGGCAGGGGCAATTGACGTGGTGGTAGTGAATCTCTACCCTTTTTACAGCACAGTTACGACTCGAGAAGGAGCATCTTTTGACCATGGGTTGGAAAACATTGACATTGGAGGTCCTGCAATTAGTAGGGCTGCTGCAAAGGTAAGATAGGGAGTTTACCCTCTTCAAACCAATTGGACTCTTCAGTTATGTTTGCATCTTTTCCAGGGAATCTTTATAGGTTGTATGGGTTTGCACTGAAAAGTTTTAGGGTAATACTTTGACAGACCAAACAGAATTGGCTGGTAACGTTTGTCAGAGGCTGTGATGAATGTTTTTCCTGAAGGTGAGGCACATTCATTGCCTGTGAAATCTCGCAATCTTCTGAGCCTATGCATAGGTGTTCGCTGAAGACTTTAAGAGTAATACTTGGACAAGACCAAAAAGCCTTTACCGCTTAAGTCCTAATCAACCTAAAATAGGGTGAAGCACTTTCTTCAAACTGCGAGATCTTTGAGCTCTCTGCTCCTGCAGTAAAAGACAATATTGTAGTCCTTAGTGAGACCTTTCCAATGGAGGTAGTTTGGAACATAATGTAATGGTCCATTTTTGTAATCTCAAATTGGTAGAAGATATAGTGGTTTGAGGTCATGAATTTGCAGTACAAGGTGGAAAATGGCTTAGGACTTAACAGGTTAAAGTTTGTCAGAGGGCTGTGATGAAATTTTTTCCCGAAGATGAGGCGCATTGACTGTGAAATCTCATAATCTTCTGAGCCTTTGAAAATTGTGCACTAGCTTCATACCTCTTCTATTTGAGACTGTATGGACTGACATTTACAGGGATTTCCTTACATAGCACCTAATCTTTGCACAAATATTTTTTTGGAATACTGTGTACCCCAAGACACCGCACAGCCTGATTGGATCCTTAATTATGACCAGGTTTCTAACCAAGTTATGTGTTGTAGAGAGATATGGATTGAAACTTCTGCTAAACCATGAACAAAACGTGCATCATACAAAACGCAAACTCCGGTCTGTAGTCTACATGTACTTGACCCAGTGATGAGAGCTTTCTTGGTTGTCTGGATTTGTCAGCATTGAAAGGAATTCACCTTATGTAAACTAAAGATTGTGAGCAATTGTGGGGTACAGAATCACAGGGATGTGTTTGTGGTAGTGGACCCAGCCGATTATGCAGCATTGTTAGCAAACCTGCAGGGTAAGGGTGACACTGAAAGTTTTCGAAGGAAGCTGGTATGGAAGGCCTTTCAGCATGTGGCTTCCTATGACTCACCTGTTGCTGAGTGGTTTTGGAAGCAAACTAGTACCAAAGGTGGGTTTTGGCGAAGACTCTATGTTTTGATGTGATTTGCTTGTTCTTCTTTGTCCCACGGGGCCCGTGTGATTTCTTTCTTCTCTACCCATGGACGTAATTACCTCTCTCTCTCTCCCCCCCTCCCTCCCTCCCGCCTTGAAGTCCTTCATCGAGGACTTAAGAGACGGTTATTGTGCTGAGAAATCTGTCCAGAATGGTCAGGGTAAGCGGAGGTACCCATCAGGGTTTGCCCTAAGTGTTTAACCTAAATACTCCATTTATTACCTAATGGGAACTGGAAATAAGCCAAATCTCGTTCGAACTCCTTTACAGCACGGTGGCAACCCCTCTGTGAAGCATCCTCTTGATATCTTTTGAAAGCTGAAGGAGCACTTACCTTGCTGCTGCAGTATGGCTACAAGCCAGTTAACCATCCAGGCTCTATGAGCACCCTGATGTGCATTCAAATGCTCTGTAATATTGCACCAAATCTGGACAATATGCAACATCGTAAGTCATGAATTATCTATCACTGCATGCTTTGTTGCTAGTATACCCATAATAACAAGGTTTCTGTCAACACCAGTGCTTGTCCAGGCTCATTAGAAAGTAGACTTTGTTCACAATGAGCAATGAAGCCAAACATGCAGGTGCTACTAGAAGATAAACATTGTACTTCTGCTCCCATCGCCTTAAACCATATTACAGTAAGCCCTTGCCACAGCATGGCATTTGTAATAGTCAACACTCGAACTTCACTTCACTGTTGTCTTCTTTGCTTCAAGATTTCTTCGTTGTCAGGCTGACGTGTGAATATTATCCACAAGCTGAGGGCTTGTAAATGGGACCTATTGCTATGGGTATTCAAGTGTTACACGTCACTTTTGTGAGATAATGTATGGAGTGCCTAGCTATCTATTTCCTTGACACATTTGCACCCTCTGAACCAGCTTATGCTTGACATTGCTATGAAGTAGCAAATGTGGCTCTTGTAGCACATACCTTTTGGAAATGGTGCTTACTGTTGGGAGACCACCACCCCCTCCCTCACATACTACGAGGGAAGAGTATAGTGCTTGGGACTATACTTTTCAAGGGACATCTTTGAGTGAATGGTTATTGAGTGCATATCCCTTCTGTCATGCAACACCATTTGTTGATCGTTTGTAAGTTTGATGATGAGGGAGTTATCATCCGACTCAAACATTTGTCACTTCAGCTTGAACTTTGATTGATTGTAGAGAATGTTGAACAGTGAACAATCCACAGTTTGAACAGTGAATTCTGTAAATATTTCAGCATTTATAGTGCTGTGAAGTGTGATCGTAGGTTGATAGCCATTGACTTGTGGTCTAGCTCTGTCGTTTAATTGCTGAATTGTTTCCTTGTTGTATTGCCGGTTCCAGAGTCCTTTTTTAAAGCCCTGCAGTTCAAAGTTGGAGGTATGTAGGGAAGAGGTTCAAATCTGCTTTGTGTGTCTACAGATTCAGCAGGCAAACAGGAGTTTCCTACGAGCTTGACTGTGCCTCTCATTTTAAAGTCATCCTTAAGGTATGGTGAGAACCCACACCAACGAGCAGCATTCTATGGAGATAGGTCACCGGCTGGAGTTGGCGGAGGAGGCATTGCCACAGCTGTGCAGCACTATGGCAAGGTATTAATCCATGAGGCTCAGAATAAATTTGAAAAGTGTGATCGCTGACTTACTTTAGTTGGCCATGTCAGCTTCATTAGCTTCCATATGAGTTTTGGACACATGCTAAGAGTTGGTGAAGAATGTTATTCATTGAACAGTATTGCATGCAGGAAATGTCATATAACAATTATCTGGACGCTGATGCTGCTTGGAACTGCGTATGTGAGTTCAGTAATCCCACATGTGTGGTGGTGAAGCACACCAACCCTTGTGGGGTCGCCTCCATTGGGCCAAACACTGATCTCCTGGAAGCCTACCGCCTTGCAGTCAGGGCTGATCCTGTCAGCGCGTTTGGGGGCATTGTCGCCTTCAATGTGGAGGTGGACGAGGTAATGTCTCTCTTTTTATGTTTCGTACTATGATCAACTGTCTTGTTATACACACACTCACATAGAATGTGTGTGTGGGTGGCAACAGGGGGTGCGTCTCAAGTAGAATGTAAGGTTATGCACTAGCTTGTCTGAGGGACCGAGGAGGAAATGGAAAGGTTGGATGTCTCCTTGATAGTTGTTTGTTACTTTCCATCAGACCCTTGCCCATGAGATACGAGAATTTCGGAGCCCAATAGATGGTGAGACCCGCATGTTCTATGAGATTGTAATTGCCCCCAAGTACACAGAAAAGGGGCTTGAGTTGCTCAAGGGAAAATCCAAGACACTGCGCATTTTGGAAGCCCAAGAAAGCACAAGAGGGAGGTGCTCACTGCGACAGGTTGGTGGTGGATGGTTGCTACAGGAGGCTGATGATCTCACTCCAGATGATCTTGGTTCTGATGTAGTTAGCATCGGGGTCCCTTCTCTGGAGCAAGTGGATGATGTACGGTTTGCATGGCTTTGTGTCAAGCACGTGAAAAGCAATGCAACTGTTGTGGCCAAGGTGCATTTGTTCTTCCCAGTTTGTCAAAATGCTATGAAGTCATTGATGGGATGTGCAGTTTGACTAACCTTTTGCTCTGGCTCCTCTGCCCCTCCCCCTTTCTCCATAGTCAGTGTATATCCTAAGGGCATACATGTGTGCCGGTTTGGATGCCATTGAAGTAGTAGTAGACGAAGCACCTAAATAGTTTGCATGTGATGACCCGACCTGAATGCCTATATCTTCTCTAAGCAACCATATGGCTCCTGCTTAGAATCTTTCTGTATTGCTTGACATGATCTGTTTCATAGGCCCTCTTGGCCTCCCGTGGGCTTGAATATATATCATGTTTCTTCATGTTTGTTTTGTTGCATTGGCAGGATAACAGAATGCTGGGGATGGGGAGTGGTCAACCTAACCGAGTGAAGAGTTTGCAAATAGCACTTGAAAAGGCGGGTGAGGCAGCCAAGGGTGCTGCTCTTGCTAGTGATACTTTCTTTCCATTTGGTGAGACTCTCACCAGGAGTTATTTGCAGAGTGTTAATAATCTCAACCGTGCAGCAGCTCCTGATGATTTATTTTTCTATGCTTTGTCCATGTTCTGGATGTCTTTTGTGGCAGGCAGTCTAGTAAGTGCATTCTTTCTGATCTGGCGGGGGACCTTCAACTGTGAACCAATGTCTCAGGGTGACGATTGGGATTTGCTAGCAGTCTTGCTGGAAACTCCTCAACCTGAATCAACGTTTGTGGTACGGTTCGCACAGCCTGGAATGATGCTGTTGAGGAGGCCTGCAAGGCAGGGGTGAAGGTGATAGCACAACCAGGAGGAAGCATGCGGGATCAGGATGCTATTGATTGCTGCAATAAGTATGGCGTTGCTATGCTCCTCACTGGCGTCCGTCATTTCCGTCATTGATGAATTCCTAACTCATGCACGTTTATCTGTTCTCCCCTTTTTGCAACAATTTTTGTTTTCGTGCTTTCTGCCCTCTGAAGTCATTTCAAACCTGTTAGGCAACGGGAAACATCACAGAACTTCCTTTGTCGTCTTGTGTTATTTAGTGACACATCCTGCCCTCCTTTCCCGCACAGCAGCCGAGAAAGCTGCAGAGAAAGCTGCCTTAAAGGTTAATAACGTACAACGAAGAGCTGCATTTTAGGTAATTACAGCCTGGATCCATTTTCTTTCCTTTCAGGGGTTGATATCTGCTGATATCTGCAGGCCTTACCGAGGGCCGCTGTACTCTACAGCCCAATTGACTGCCCAGATTAAAGTGGCAACAACTCATTTGTCGAAATTTGGTGATTCTTCTTTGGGTACTTTACACTAGGATTCTCTACTTAGGACCCAAACCCAGTCAGCAGAAAATGAGAATCCCATCACTTGGGAAGCGCTGGGTTCTTGATTTCAATGAAAGACCAATTGTTGAATTGGGTTGTCAGTTATAATCCTAAGGTAAAACACTTAGGTCTGATGTAGGGGGCAAGCTTCCATCCTCATCACATGTTATACTTAGATCTCAGTTGAAGGTGACATTCTTCCGTTTTTTAGTGGGGGCCTGCGTGCAGAGCTAACCAGAGTAGTAAGTGGCAGGCGGGAGAGGCCATGGAGAGCATAGCCCTCAGCTCATTTATATACCCTCTCAGGACGGCGGTTGAGCTTTCAAGAAGGCTGATCCATCCACCCACCCATGCCCACACCTGTGCAGCCTTGACACTTCCACCTCTTAACACCTGTTCACTAGCTACCGCAAAAATAGCTCCTAGTCTCACCCCATTGCTAGCCCATCATTGCACTCTCTGCTTTGGACCTTCAAAATAAACCCCTGCTAAGATTCGTGACCCTTTTATTTATTGACTTATCAATAGAGGTATATGAAGTCTTCAGATTTCTTATGTGGAAGTGAGTTGGTTGAGAATGATGCAGCCACAACTTCCTCAATAACCTCACTTAGGACTATTATCATCCCTGCAGCCATAAGTCTGAATGTGCACACTCGATTTTTGGCTACGCCAAATTGACTGAGAAGTGCTAGAGGTACATTGAATATTTAAACTGGTTGTTGAGCCCTCAGATTATCATGGAACGGCATGTGTCCATTGCCCGAATTGGCATGTCTTGGCTCCCCTGGTACAACGTATCTAGCATGTAGGGCTCGAATGGGGTTTTTGGTGGATGAGCCCCCACAAATAGAAGGCTGCTGTGAAATTAGAGGTTGAGAAGGGGCAGCCCCATTCTCCCATGCATGGATTTCAGACATATTCTAGAAAAACATTTCCAATTCGACAGGAAGCCGTGGTTTTTTTGGCAAAAGAGAAGAAGCCTTTGAGAGCTTTATTGGAAGTATTGAAGGTGAAAAAATAAACCCCTTCAACAGTCAGTGTTTGTTTTTTCAAATTTGGAGTGGCTACTGAGTTTTGCAGGAAATAGCCATATTTTCTGTTCATCCACTGAGATTTGGACGGAATCATCCTCCTATGTACTTTCATCCATATATATCATCCATATTTGGCAAATTCATCCTCAGTTTTTTTTTTGGAGAATTTTGGCGATTTCATCCATGAGAGAATAGGGAATTTACGACAGAATATTCGTTTTTATTTTTTTAAGGTCGAGAAAGTGCGAAATTTCGCCAGAAATAAAAACACGGCTCCAAGCCCATATGGCAAGTACACACTGCAAGCAGTGCAGGCCCCTATGAACATATTGAAAGTGAATCAAGAGCAGCCAGAGTTCCACAGCAGAGACCATGAAGGACCGGAAAGTTACACCTCTCAAGAGGCAGAAGGTCTGCTCTAAGACTTGGAATTGTAAGACGTGCTTTCATTGTCTTAACATGAAAAGGCTGCCACCAAAATCTCTTGAGACAACCCCTTGTAGATCACTACAGAAGAGATACCCCTAAAACCTCCGCTTTTCTGAAAAAATTAGTTACAGGTGGACAACATAATAAGGCAGGTTTAATGTGAAGTCCATGTCATTTGAATACGCCTGAGAAATTCAATAGGGGTTGTGAAGTTTTAGGGAATTTCAAGTTTCAGCCCACAAAACAATTATGCTCTTGCAATCCCTATAGCGAGACTTTGTGAAATTTGTGCGAATAGAAATGTAGTTAGGAACATCCTTCGATGGTTCCTACATAGACACTTGCTCTAACCTCCTCATACTCTTATGGTGCGGAGACATACAGCCAAACCCGGGCCCTACCACCATTAACGATATTATCATGGAACTCCCCATAGACGCACAAGACAGATACGCAATATACTTCCAACCAGACACCATGTCGCTCATGCACAGTTATCGACACATTTTAGTTGTCACAGTACATTATTAATAAAAATGTCTCATTTGAACCAAAGTTCCACTTTTTGTGCAATGTTGCATTTTGTTGAATGTTGACTTTTGGCTGCGAGGGTCTGGCACTCAATCTTGCAATCAGACCCACTGGAATGCCGCCTCTGTCAATTCCCTCTGTCCATGGGGAAGGTGCTTGCACGCTCGTCCCCCCACGCTTCTTGTCAGACGCCGCAATTATTGGTTTGCGCAACGCACCTGCACGGGTCTGCAGCCTTCTGACTGCATACCGTTGGCAGTTATTGCGCAAAGGCCAGGGGCCGCATTCCGGAGACAAGGTTCATTAACACTCTGACAGTGGATTTTTGGGAGAGTGGGCTCCCCGGATTCGTGAATAGGCTTCGTCGCTCGGAAAGATCGGCCCTGCATTCCTTTCCCTCGCTGCATCCCCCCTTCTCCCAGGGCGCTTGCCCGAACGTCATCCTGGCAATCTTGTGTACACATCTCCCATGGCAGAAAACTCGAGCGCTATAATGTACTGCCCTCCTCACGAGCATAGAGCTACATTTCCATGCAGAGGGGAGATCTGCTGGGTGATGGAGAAATATCTCTTCGTTCGATACCACCTGAAACCGGGGTCTCCTGGAGGAGGAAAGGAAGGATTCAAATGGAGTTGTAGTCGAAAGTATCGTTGTGCTCCACGATGATTTCGGCGACGGCAGGGAATGGCGAGTTCCACCATCGGACAACGTCATATACAGGGCTGTTGGGGACTTCATTTGCCCACCAAATGCGCCTTCTATCCTGGCGCCTTCCACAAAACAAACCGCGAATCAAAGAGTGGGTACCTCAAAGAGAGAACTCCGCAACAAAGTTAATCCAGAGCCGACCCCATCAATGAAGATGAGCGAGCAACCTGTGCGACTGTCGCGCACCTCACTTCGGTAAGCTCCCCTTCAAGTCATAGTTACTCACTTTGATGCGCGCGCCTGACTCCCAACCTGGCCGCCCGGGCCAACTTGGAGCTTCGGCTGCTCACCGGGACATAACGGTCCCCCTTCGCTTCCCACTAAACCCTCCACCTATTTGGGACTAGGAGAATTCCCTTTGGTAGATGGCAGTCTGGAACAGCTCCCCACTCTTTGGTCGCTTTCCGGCTCGCTCGCTTACTCACTAGTTTTTGGTCACCAACGGGCTTGCACCGTTCTCAGGGTCACTACTCCCCTTTATATATACTTCTGTAGCTGTCCGCGGGGGTTTCACAACCAGCCATGCCATTTTATGGCGAACCACCACGAAAACCCTCGACTCCCACCACGAGGTCTCCGCCCCCATGGTGAGTCCTATGCCACCCCCACTAAGTCCCGCTAAGCTACCACCACCCCTTGTGGAGCCACCCCCACCGCAACCCGGTGTGCGGGGCTCCACCTAGTGAGCGCCTCCGCCTCCTTGAGTGCCTTGAGCACTCAAGGGTGCTTCAGTCCCCCCATACCTATCGGTGCCGCTGCCCCCACCACAGGGGCAGCCCCTCATGTGTCCCGACCCCCTGCCCTCAAGGCAAAAGGCCGCGACACACACCCCTACCAACAGGGAGTCGATGTCCTCATCGACTTGTTCATTTTGTAGAAACGAACATCCAAGTTGTGGCGTCCCACATCAAGGAGTTTGTTTCCGTACCATGGCGTCCCATGGCAAAGAACCAAACCCCACACTTGACTCTACTCTCCACTAGCTAGTTCGGCCGACTTCCTCCAAGTCCCGGCCAAGGGTGGAGCCTCTCCAGCTCCTCCCAGTGCACTCTTCTTGGCCTACTTCAAGGCCAAGGAACGATCCTCCTTGAGGATCGAATCGCCTTACTGCAACAACATTGCTTGCGACCGCTCATGATGCCGCTTTTGGCATCACCTTGAGCAAGGGTTCACCTGGAACCCCCTTTGACTAGGAAGATAACCTTGAACCAACCGTGCGCCCCAATCACTACAATTGGGTCCGCCTTGGAATGCTGGCCTGAGGTACGGGAACACGCCGAAGCCGCACTACGACTTCGTCCCGAGGCTACACGATTATAGTACGTAAACGGAAGCACGTGGCTTCCGCGTTAGCCCGCACTACAAGGCAACCCCCTCGGTAGCGCAGTTATAGTACGCGCACGCGCCAGGTGCGCACTAGCACGTGAACTCCCAAAGAAGGCGCAAGTTTCCTTGCCCCTCGGATGGGGGTCACCCGATTTCGGCACTACACAAACACACGATTAACCAAATTTCCCACTTTTATAAGCTAGCATGCATTCTACACACTAGCCAACCATACCATGCATCACCATTCCAAACAAAATAGGACGCACAATATTTGGAATCCATTTCATTTATAGCACGTTTTGTACAATACAAGTTTTTGCAATCGGATTCCTAAGCTAGCTAAGCCGGGCTAAGCATGCATTTCCTCCCCCACGCTCCAAGGTTGATGTCCCCATCAACTCTTCTTCCGCTTTTGAGGTCGCCCTTCGAAAGCTGCGACCGCCTCGGATGCATTTCCCATTTCTGAGGCACGCACCCAAGATGCCTCCACCTAATGATAGCCCTTCCATTTGACGAGATACTCCGTTTCTCGGTTCCTAAACCTCCTCGACTTAAATATTGCCTCCACCTCGTACTCAGGTTCATTCTCATGATCCAACAACATAGGTGGCGGACGCAACACTTGATGCCGATTCGGACGCGCTTCATCTTTGAAGTAAGGCTTCAAAAGGGAGACATGGAATACTGGGTGCACCTTGCTATTTGCCGGCAGCTCCAATTCATACACATCCTCATTCATAACCTTCCGAATGCGAAAGGGTCCCGCATACGGAGGTACGAACTTCGGACTCACTTCCGGAGGTAGTCGGAAATTCTTGATGTTCAACCAGACCTCTGTGCCTGCCTCAAACTTCACTTCCCTCCGCTTCCGATTCGCCCTGCCTTTCATACCGTTTCCTGGCTTTGGCAATGTTGTACTTTGCGAGCTTCAACAAACGCTCGCGTTCTTCTAGTACCGCCGCTACTGCCGGTTCCTCAACGTCCTGGGCGGCCCAACTTGTCGGCACCAGAGGTGCTTTTCCATAGACCAATATGAAAGGGGAAATTCCCGTTGCGGAGTGTTCTGTGTTATTATAACAGAACTCTACCGCGTCTAAGTGTTCCACCCAGTCTGTTTGGTCTGCCGACACGTAATTCCGCAAGATCTGCTTCACTACGGAATTCACTCTTTCTGTTTGGCCGTCGGTCGTAGGTCGGAAGGCGGTGCTCATCTTCAGCCTCGTCCCCATCTTCTTCCAAAGTGCCCTCCAAAATTTACTCGTAAACTTTGGATCGCGGTCCGAGACAATATCCTTCGGGACTCCATGATGCTTTAAGACGTGGGCGAAGTAAAGTCGCCCTGTCTCCTGCGCCGTTGTCGTCTCCTTGGTGGGGATGAAATGGCCCATTTTACTGAACCTATCCACCACCACCATGATTGCATCGAATCCTTTTGACAGCGGCATAGCAGTCATGAAATCCATCGAGACGCTTTCCCAAGTCCCCTCTGGAATCGGCAAGGGTTGTAACAGCCCCGCTTACTTTTTGTACTCGCTCCGGTTTTGTTGGCATGTGGTGCATGTCTTGACATACTCCTCTGCCTCCTCCCTCAATTTGGGCCAGAAATACTCTTTCTTCAAGAGTGCCGCAGTGCGCTTGGCTCCGCCGTGGCCCGCAAGCGGGCTGCTATCATCAAATTCGGGTGGCGGAAGGAGATGAGGAGAAGACCACGTGCAGGACAAGGTATGGTTCATATGAGCAAGTCGATCCGGCTGAAATACTTCGCTCCTACCAACCGGTCGAAAAGGTCGTCGATCCTTGGCAAAGGGTACCGGTTTTTAATAGTCACCTTATTCAAAGCCCTGTAATCGACACACATCCGCAGCATCCCATCCTTCTTGTCTGCGAATAGCACCGGGGCTCCGTAAGGTGACTTACTCGGCCGGATGTACCCTTTTGACATTAGATCCTTGAGCTGAGTCTTCAGCTCGACCAACTCTCTGTGGCTCAACCGGTAGGGCGCCTTGGCAGGCGGTTCCGATCCCGGTATCACCTCAATCTTGTGGTCAACTCCTCTTCGCGGTGGCAGGCCGCTTGGTAAATCCTCCGGCATCACATCCTGGTATTTCTCCAAGATCCCCTTGATCCAATTTGGGCTCGGCTCCCCATCGCCTTCTCCCTTCACTTCTCTAATGTAAAGCAAAAACTGGGGCTCGTGTGCCTCCTCCACGGCCCACTCCTTTGTTGACAGAAGGTTTATTCGCCCTCCCACGGATTTGGGCGTTTCCGACACTCGTAAAACCTCGCCACCATTCCCACATGGCAGCGTGACTACTCTCTTGCGGCCATCTATGACCGCTCCGGATTTGCTCAAAAAGGTCATCCCCAAAATGAGATCCACTCCATCGATCTCGCAGATGGTGAAGTTCTCACGTCCCTCCCAACTCCCCAGTTGAAGAGGAACATCAAACGCCAACCCTGTCGCCAACTAAGGTTCTCCTTTGGCAGAGCGCACCTCAATAGAGGCCCCCACGTCACTTGTCGGAAGTCCCAACTTTCGCGCCGCCGCCGGTGTCATGAAGGAGTGCGACGCTCCTGTGTCCACCAACAACGACACATTAGTTTCGGATATTATCCCATCCACGAACAATAACTGACTCCCTTTACGCAGGGCGCCAGTTTCCTGATACAACTCACAAGAATAGTTGCCTACCTTGCAAGTCCTGGCGACCACCGCTTCCACCAAGCGACTGATGGTATCTTCCAACAGCTCCATGGTTGCTCGAGTCATGTTCAATTGTCGAGGTTTTGTGCACTTCTTGGCCATGTGCCCGGGCTCCCCGCAATTGAAACACACTCCATCAAAGGTCGCCTTCTGTCCGCCATAAGTTGCTCCACCCGCTTTTCCTTTCGAAGCATCGGGTGCCGCCTTGACGTGTGAAGGCCCTCCCTTCGATTTCCACGTGCCATTGTCGCCGCGTGGCCTATCCCACTTCTTTTCCGGTCGGAAAGAGTCACCTTCCCGTCGGGTCTTCTTGTGGTTCAGCTCCGTACGGCCTTGTCTCTCACCCCTAGGGACATCCGAGAAACATTCAGCCCTCTCAATTGCCTCGTTCAAAGTCTTGGGTGGCTTCTCCTCCAACTTCCGCCTGGCCCATGGGGCCAGTCCCGCCACAAAGTTGAAGACCATTTCTGGTTCTGCCATGTCCGCGACTTCGAACAACAGCACATTGAAAGCCTGGACATACCCCCGAATGTCATCTGTTTGCTTCAAATTCCTCATCTTGTCCCGGGCAAGCCAGGACGCGTTGAGGGGCACAAACTGTCTCTTCATCAATTCCTTGAACCCACTCCAGTTCAAGGTTTCCGGGCTTGGGCCTCGGTCGTGAAGGCGTTTTTGCCACCATTGTTGAGCATAGCCCCTCAAATAGGTGGGAGCCACTTCCACCCGATCCTCGTCACTCAACTTGGCCGCCCGGAAGTACTGCTCTAGCTCCAGAAGCTAGGTGTTGAGTGCCTTCCGATTTTGGACGCCCTTGAAGGTGCCGGGTTCCTTAGGCTTCACCTTAAACTTTGCCTTAGTGGAAGTGGCATTAGCCGCCTTCAACACGTCTTTCAACGTCCCGCCAAACTGCGCCAACAACCCTTCCAAAAAGGTTGCCGGCATGGGAGGCATCTGTTGGTCGGTCGGAGCTCTCACGGATTCCTCGGGCTCCGACTCCTCGGATTCCTCCCGCTCTTGAGCGGCCTCGCTTTCAGAAACCTGCGTCGCTTCCTCAAACGGCCGCTTCGGTGACACGTCGCCCCCATCGGGCTCACCAGGATCATCATCTTTTGGGCCGTTCCGCTTTCGCTTTGGCTTGCCCGACCCCATGATGAGGCCAATCCCAAGGACGATCGCGTACTGAACTCTAAGCTCTGATACCAAGTGTCGCGCACCTCACTTCGGTAAGCTCCCCTTCAAGTCATAGTTACTCGCTTTGATGCGCGCGCCTGACTCCCAACCTGGCCGCCCGGGCCAACTTGGAGCTTCGGCTGCTCACCGGGACATAATGGTCCCCTTCGCTTCCCACTAAACCCTCCACCTATTTGGGACTAGGAGAATTCCCTTTGGTAGATGGCAGTCCGAAACAGCTCCCCACTCTTTGGTCGCTTTCCGGCTCGCTCGCTTACTCACTAGTTTTTGGTCACCAACGGGCTTGCACCGTTCTCAGGGTCACTACTCCCCTTTATATATACTTCTGTAACTGTCCGCGGGGGTTTCACAACCAACCATGCCATTTTATGGCGAACCACCACGAAAACCCTCGACTCCCGGTGATGAGTCGCGGTGAGTCTTGGCCCACTCACCACGGCCCCTCTGGACCGTGATGAGTCCCAAGACTCCCCACGACTCCCACCACGAGGTTTCCGCCCCCATGGTGAGTCCTATGCCACCCCCACTAAGTCCCGCTAAGCTACCACCACCCCTTGTGGAGCCACCCCCACCGCAACCCGGTGTGCGGGGCTCCACCTAGTGAGCGCCTCCGCCTCCTTGAGTGCCTTGGGCACTCAAGGGTGCTTCAGCCCCCCCATACCTATCGGTGCCGCTGCCCCCACCACAGGGGCAGCCCCTCATGTGTCCCGACCCCCTGCCCTCAAGGCAAAGGGCCGCGACACCGACTCAGACGAGGTTATGGAAGTTCCAAGATCATCCTAGAGATTAGACAAGTCCTCAATGGACATCAGCGTACGAGGGAGTCATATTCCCAGCACGAGCTCAGCAACTCGATCCATTCTTGATATTCTGCGAGGGCTTCACATGGAGGGACACCGCTCGGAGCTGGCTGGGCTAGACTATAGCAAGTTTGCAATTAAATCCGTGACATGTCTTCCCGCAGACGTCGACGGCAATATCTTCTTTGAGTTCCCTACTCGAACGGACTATTCGAGGGCGTCCGGAATGTTGACTGATATGGATAGGAAACATGACGGTCATCCTTGGTGCGTCACCAAAACCACCAGCATGAAGATGCTCGATGGTGTGCGGGTGCGCTACGTTGTGTGTGCGGGCGCATTGTGGTGTTTCTCCCCAACTTGCTTCCACTTTAAATCCAGAGGTCACAGGAATGAGACGGATTGGACAAGCACAGCTCATCAACCATTTTGAGCTCAAGAAAAGGTTCCAAACTCCACATTTAAGTGTGCACATTGCAAAAAACCACCACATTGCATGTCTGTTTGTAATGCCAAGCAGTTCTATGTGTTGCACCGTTTCCCTGACCTCACTCAAGCTTGGATACACGTTGGTGTGCATTGTCACAAATTGGTGAGGGGGAACTCGCGGGAGGCTGCCCACGAGGCAGAGCAGCTCATTCAAGAGGAGGTTAAGTTGAGACCTGGTGCCAAACCCAAACAGATACAGCTGCAGGCCGCCCATAAGATGGCATTGGCCAAAATTATGTCTGAAGATGGCTCTGACAGAGTTCCTCTCGATGAGAAGGAGATGGAGGCATTGCTAGAGTCAGTGTCCTATGTCTGTTCACCGAATGTCCGAAACCACATTGTCTCCTGCAAACAGAGAATTGGGCGAGGCTTGGATATGCACTCCATTCTGGAGGTGAAGCGACGATGTGGATATGACTACATTCATGGAAGTAGGTTTCCAGGACAAGGGACTGAGGCAGATCGTTGTTTTGTATTCAAAATGTCCACGTGTGGGCCTGGCAGCGGCGTAGAACTGGTCCACCGGATAACGAGTGGGGACTTGTCAAACAGTTGGGTCATGTTCGACCATATCAAGCGAATTACAAATCACCAGTGGGTGACAATGGGTGCACATGTCTACGACACACACTGCAAGATGCTAATGACAAGTGCTATTTGTGAGATGAAAGAGGAGGACACACAATCGGAGATGCTTCTTTGGCAGGGAATAAACAAATAGATGGCCAGGGCGGGATTGCCCCTGTAGTGTGAAAAAGAAGGGCATAAATCCCTTCTGTCTAATTCTAATCTAGTTCTTAGTGAAAGGTAAAGCTTGCTAGCCTAAGACACAAGCCCTTAATCAGTGACTCTACACCATTCATGATCAGAGACCAGATGCCCTCATCCACGCCGCAGCGGAAGAGAAGACATGGATGGGACTGGGAAGTTTCTCCCTTTCATGACTTGGTACATCTAAGTAGGGTTTGCATGCACCAGTAAGGTTGGTGTGATGATTTTAGTCTTACAAACAGATCACTATCAGGATGAATACACAGCCTATGAAGTGATTCCCTTTAAGCTGTACATACTGAACTTCCTCCAGAATGATAGCACTATGATGTGAGAAGACAACATGGATATACCACAATGTACAGACATAGGTAATTCCTGCCTCTCATGGTTTTTCTTTTATCTCACAAGTGACCCTCCCTTCATTCTTCCTTTTCTTCCCAAACAAAGACCCTCTTCATTCTGATGCTTGCAGAAGCAATTAGTTTGTCAGGCAGTGGATACAAAACACCCCTTAACTGTATCTACATTTTTCCAAGCACCACATCTGCATTCAGCCTTTAAGCAACGGATTTCCAAAGCTGAGCCCTCTCATTCTAACTATCAAAATGCATGGACAGTATCAGTCATGCAACCCTTAAGTGTTGTTGCTACACTCAATAATTTGCAGGATTTCTATCATTCAGCACTCTACTGTGTGCATGCTACAAATGTAAAGCATTCCCTAATTCTGCAAATACACTACAACAAATTGCGGCTTTTACGTCTCTGTGTTATGACTGCAAATGCAGTCGTGGAAGCCATTTACGACTTCCTGACTCTGCAGACGTAAAGACCTAGTCAGTTGTGACATGGCAGATATGACTCTCCAGGCTGGCTGTCAAGCCATGGAGTAGGCAGTGGGGTTGAGATTGTGGACATGATGAATATCAATGGAGTGTTAGAGAATTGTTGGGTGATGTTTGACCATGTGAAGAGAATCAATGGATGGAGTACAATGGCATGTCATGTTTATGAGCCTTATTGTCACTGCTAACCATTGCAGTGTGTGAAATGAAAGGCGAAGATACAGCATCACAAATGTTAATGTGGGAAAATATAAACAGAGTCATGGAAGAAAATGGGCGACGACGACCTTACTTCAAAGGTTTTATGGCTGATGGAGCGGGGGCCAATTGGGCTGCAATAAGACAGGTGTATGGAGAACCAGGGAATACTGGCCCTTTGGAAGGAAGAGAGAGAGAATGTGCCTTTCATTGGAGTCAGAGTCTTGATATTCATACCAAAAAACATATTGTATGCAAGTGCAACACATACAGAAATGCAAAGCTTGGATGTATGCAACCTCCGAGGAGGATGGCCAGGAAATGTACAATTGCATTCGAGATTGGTGGACTTCGTCTGGTGTAGCGAAAAAGGGAAGTTTCAGTCACCTGGATTGCTGGCTGCAATGGTGGAAATATTGCTACAACCATCTAGGACGCTATGCACGACATGTAACCATACATTTCAAATGTATCATTTTCAATGTTTCAGAGCATATGGTTTGTGTGTAGGTTGTGGTTCGGAACAGATTTGTGGTTCTTCAATGCATAAATATTAAATTAGATCTGTGGTTCTCCATCGAACTACATCTCTTGTATGCTTGTGTTCTGTACATAACGTTCTACAAGCTAAATATTTATGTGTTATAAATGTAAGAAGATTGGATGCCACAGTTGTGGTTCTCCAAGGAACTACACATCTATTATCTTCATACTTGTGGATACATATTCATATGATTACTATTATAATATGTTTCTAATGTTGAATGCTACAGTTTGTGGTTCTTCAACGAACTACATCTCTTGTATGCTTGTGGTTTGTACATAACGATGTACAAGCTTATGTTGTACCTGTATTTGGCAGAATCTATCACTAGAGGAAGATGCATACATGCCCAACACAAATATGTCAGAAAGCATTCATGCCAATTGGCAAGCTAGAGCGGGGTCAAACAAAACTGATCTGTTGACTGCAACACACGCCGATATTGTGCGGGCAGTATTGCAGCAATCAACATATGCCCAATTCTTGGAAAGCAATTACATTGGAAAAGGGCCTGATAGACTGACACAATTTCTAAGGGCTGTTGAAAGGTCAAATTCCCCAGTTAAAGTTGCTGAGGCTATGAAGTCTTTTGTGGATGGGACATCCATGTATAGTGAAAGGAGTGGATTGGAAGGAGAGTTTCGCACAAAGAAAGTGAGACGTTCCCTTCATGTTTCAAATATAGCTGAGGAGGAAGAAAAACATTCATGGCGCCATGATTATAATCTGCAAATAGGTCCTGTCATAAATAACCGTTCATCGATGAAACGTAAGAAAGTACATAATGTTGTTTCTGATTCAGTAGCAGAGATTATGGAAATCCATGACAGCGATGAAGACAACATTTTGGTAGAAGAAGAGCCCATTACAAATGATGGAAGTGGACTTCCTCACAATGTTGCAAGAACTCCAATGGTTTTCAAGGGAAAATGCTCAGCCATTCGTTCTGACAGTCATATGTGTTGTCCCAACTTTATCCGACAAGCTGGAGAACGGAGTGTGCCTGCACCATGTTTCACGGGAAGGATGAAAGGATTCAATGACTTGCATGCAAAAATGAAAACATTCTGGTTCTGTAGAACCAACATGAATCATTGTGTGCATTGAAGAGTATCACCATGATGCTTGGATAGGCCACAACCTCCATTTGTGTGGCCAGTGGCAATTGGTACCAACCTCACTCAACTTGAAGTTGATGCTTTTACCAATGAGGGTTATCGATTGGTACCTCAATCCGATATTCCTCCATTTCGGGCACAGCGCACATCTTTCTCCAATTTACGTCCAATTGTGAGAGAAAATATGGCAGACGAAGTGTTGAATAAGGATCAATAACCCAAAATCCGTTGGGGGTTAATATTTCGTCGTAAAACAGTTGGTGCAGAAAACCTAAAGCGGATGGAGAAGGCAAAAGACCTTCAAGTGTACATAAAACGTCGAAGAGATGTATCATGTGGCCCTGATTTTGGTCGAGTTTATCAATTATCTACGCCAGGATCAATGGCAGTTGGAGAGGTTTACGAAGTAGGCATCTGCAGTTATTCTACATGCAGTTGTCCGGATTTTGCTCGCATGTGCAACAAGAAAAAACCTGATATTCCAAACAAGCACCTTTACTATGTATTCATGTCTGTACTCAAATGCAATCATGATGGCAAAAGTTTGATGCATCAGCCAACTTTGAGTCACAATGAAGTGGTACATTTGTTACAAACAGATTCCATTCTTTCGGATCAGTAAACTTTGAGAAATCTACATTCTTGTACGATCCGGAAGTTCAAACTCCAATTTTTGAATAAAAGAATCACACATATTTCTTAAATATGTTATATGTATAGATAAATTTTTTGTTGTTGCATTCATTTTATTTAGGTGATTAACAAAGGCTATACATTATATGTAGTATGGTTTGCCGGCGAACCAATCCCCGAACCTATCCCGAACCTACTTCCAAACCATATTGCCGAAGCAACCTTATTGGTTCCGAACCTAAAAAAAATTCCCCAAACTTGTAGTTCTCATTATATTCTCATATATGAACCAACAAAAATTTGACCGCTCACCTGCTCACCACCGCTCATCCCCCATGCGGAGGGAGAAGTCAAAGTCAGCCCAAAAGGTCAGACACACGGGCGGCCGGCCTGGTTACGCCACGTGGTTCTTCAGCATTAATCGCAATAATCGCTGAGCAAGCGCATCTGCGTCCTTTACCACTCCAATCATTGGATGTCCGACCCAACTTCCACGTCTATTGTAACTAGTCGTTTGTAACTTCCAGTCGATCCCGGATTTTTTATTTTTACGACTAAAAATGAGTCGTTACCCCAGTGGTAAATGACACGAATGCTTCTAGTGTTTTCACAGAAAAAAAACAGGATACTGAAAAGCATTTGAGTTGCAGTAGATGTAAAGTACTTGTGAATAAAAGCGTTTTGAAAACTCCAAGAGTATCCATCCATCAGCATAAAGTCAGCGAACAGCGAACGCTGCACTATCAGAAACAGCATAACCTACAAGAGTAGCATGAAGTTCAAATAAAAAGTGGACTAGGGTCCTTAATGAGTAACTTAGCAACTTCATTCATCGACATTGTCGGCTGATGGATCATTTCCCAATCTCGAGGACTGTTCAGCCGCCTTAGGAAGATGAAGTACAAATGTTTGCAGGGGGTGAATGCATTCATAGCATTCTTCATTGTCGTGAAGTCAGGGCATGTACACTCTAGAAATTTCCCTACAGTTACGTTGTAAACAATGTTGTTCTGGGAGGATCCTGCAGTCCTGACCATGTACACTCTCCCAAATCCAGGGGCGGGTACATCTGTGAAACCAGTGACATGCGCAAGAAGTGTATGCATACTATCCATTTTGATGAAGTTAAGCTTGCTTGGACGCTTCCTCTTGTAACGCTTACCCCACCCAGAAGTGGGATAAGCATATTTGTTTCCGGCACAACGCCGGGCATCAGCGGAATTATCATGTGCTGGCGGGACCTGCCCAGGTAGTGGGAGCTCATCATCCCTGGGAACAAGCCTAAAACCTACGCGGGTCAAATTATCAAGTTATCAACTTCATCTTGGTCCAGGTTGCAGCCCTCTGCCACCGGCCAAACAGATGGTGGAGATGGCTTGTCCTTGACACAGACACTAACACCCCATGAACGCACTGAAAAATGTCATCTGGACAGAACCATAAGATCTGTATCTTTGGATGAACCAAGGCAGGATGATGGTATCTCCCAAGGTAACATGGCACAGGGGTACCAACCTTCTGACCAGGATTGCGCACTAAGGCTTTGTATGAGAGCTTTGTGTTCCTGTGGATAGCGTGGCACTGTGACTTGCAATTGGAAGAAGTTCGAGCAATTTGGAATATACCTTACGATTGGAGGCTGGACTCCAAGACGGGCTTCCCGTACTGAATGGGGTGACAAGCAGCATGGTCAATGTCCATCTCATTGACTGTAGGACATGTCCGAATCCGTTCATTCCAACTGGAAAGTCTCATCCGGGTGTGGGCCGGCGACATTGTTCGATGCAACAGTCGACGACCTTGTGAAGGCCGTGATTCAAAACGCATTGTACTTGGAGTTTCGGAATGGATGTTTTGTAGGCACTGGCCCGGAAAAGATAGAGACATTTGTTCGGGCAGCATTGCGTTCAAGGGACCCATCGAAGCTTGTAGAGGCTTCCAAGATGTTTGTTGATGGCACCCCCCTCCATAACAGGGCAGACGGCCTTGAGGGTGATAAACGGACATCTAAAGTCAAGCGGTGCCTCAATGCTCATAGTGATGATATTGGTTGGCATATGCGCATCATCGTCCAATGACATCTTCTGAGAACACACACCACATGCGAGTAAATGACATCAGTTGTTTCTGCATGTCCATCTTCATTTGGCGCCGAACATAAGCTCAATGTGCATGAAAAAAAAACTGAGAACGGGGACTCTAAGTCAGCTCAGACCTTCCAAACTAACGAGGAGTTTCAGAGATTGGATGTCGAAAGTTCGGCTCCGAATGGTCAAACATATAGGGAGAGTTTTAGCTTCAAACCTGCGTTTTTCGGGGGTTCGGCGCCGAACACCTAACAAAGACATCAATACACTTTAACATAAAACTAGAATAGAGAGACTGATACGGGGTTCAGAGGTAAAATTTCGGAGGTTCGGCTCTAAACTGCCAAGGTCTTACAAGACAACAGTCACAGGTCACAGCCATCACAGCTGACACAGTCCAACACAGCGCCACACAACCCGTCACAGCAGAGAATGACAGTACGCACATGGACTGGGAGTATGTATGGAGGCGAGTATGCGGAGGAGGAGAGAGACGACGGAGATAGCTTGATATATGCAAGTGGTAGAGATGTTACTGTAGGGTAGATTAGAGACACCATGGCTTCGGCCTAATATAAGATAGTTATTAATACGATTCCTACTTCATACTCGCACTTTGTAGAGAGACCTGAGAGAAGCTGTGGAATGTATAAATAGGAATCGTAGATTGCAGAAGCAATCTGATACATAACCCTAGGTAGAAAGGTACCATAGCTAACATTAATGCAAGAAGGAAAAGAATTAGGAAAGCACCCCCATGATACACTAGGTGTAGGTCATGACTGATTGTTCTGAGCGGGCTGAGTATTCAGAGATTTCTAACTCTTCTGCCTTAGAGTTTCCACCCCGGATGTTTCGACATTTAATTGCCACTGGACGTCAACGGATATCCATAAGTCCATAGGTTTAAAAGAGATTACTTTAATATTGTCTGTCTCATTCCTGGAGTTTTGGGGTGCATTTCATTACACTGCAAAACAAAGTCTAATGCATAAAAATGCAATTGCAAATATCCATGGATTCCCTTTGCCCCATCAATGATTTCTGGAATCCCGGCGGAGGAGTTTGTGCAGCTCGTTCACGCTCAACGCTGGTGCATGAACAAAGTCATCAATATTCAAGTTCATCCTCAACCTCTTCAGGTAAATGTAATACAGATGCTTGCACGGATAATACTTTGTCCCCTTCTTTGCTTCCATCAACGAAAAGTCCGTACAATTGTAGGTCGGCTCCACTCCGATTGTAATTGTGTATACGTCGTCGCGTACAGCTGAGCCGGCCGTTGCCATCCGATAAACACGCCCAAGGCCGGGTGCGGGTACGTCCACGGAGCTTTGAATAGTGCAAGCCATCCCAAGAGCATTGGCAATCCGAGTCTCATTCAACTTGTTGGGAGGGTGTTGTCGAATCGTATTGGGGGATGTGCAGAATTGTCCAATCCGTCTCTATTGGACCGAGCAGTCTGCAATGGCTGGGTCTGAGGAACTGGAAATGGGTGGGCCGGGACGTCTGTGCGTTGCACCATTCAAAATCCTGCTGCAGAAAGAGCATCTGCCTCATTCTAAGAGAGGTTGCAACCCGGTGCAAAAGGCCAGACGTCCGGAGGCTCCGACATTCCCTGAATCTCGTACTTGGGCTTGCCAAATACACAAGTCATTATGTCGTGCCTACAGAACCAAAACGTCTGCATTGTGGCGTGAGAAAATCTCGGAGTCAAAAATCTGCCGCGCACAAGGTGCAGGTACAGCACCGTGTGGGTTCCTCCGAATCATCTCACCACATCGTGCTCTTGTATCCACCCGGATGGTGCAACACTTCCCTCGAAATGCCGGCAATGTCCTTGCAATTCTCCACTGTGACACCGACACTCTTGTCTCTACAATGGGTATGTTGTACTGCGTTACTACAAATGGCTCGTTATGTTCCTCGGGCACGTGCCCTGTGCTCAAAAGAGATGGCAATCTTGAACGTGCAGGACTTGCGGTGCTCGACGAGACCTCCTCGGGCAACATCACGGGACCACGAGGGAGCGTGCGAATATTCTTGTCAGCTTGCCATGAATCCTCTTCTCCGCCAGGTGCCTCGTCAAGTCTTTGTCTCACTGGACGGGTGTGAACATCTCCTTCCAAGTGTTGGCCCGCATCAGCATTTCCTGCCTGTCCGGCTCCAAGCCCCACTGTTCCCTTTTCAAGAACTCGTTGTACCTGCAGTGCTGCATAATTGACCTCACAATGTCCTCCGTTGTGGCAGTGAGGATGTCCACCAGATGCGCCGCAGAGGAGGCACGCCAGGACACATACTGCGGTTATAAGCAAGTTACAAATAATGACTAGCATAATATTCAACGGGACGCGAATTCGTCCAACTCACCTCCCGCATATAGTCGCCGAACAGGAGTAAACGATAATGCCACCATCCTAGCCAACTGACCATTGCTCCCTCGTCTGATTTCTTTACAGCACGTGACGTTGTCTACCAAGCCCGTATACATGCAAACTGTGTCTCTGCATCATCCAAGGTGGGAACACGCTTCCACGCAAGACAACATGGAACGGTGTTCCTATCTGAAATTTGGCACCACGAGCCTGGTTGTGTACTGCGACAAACTCTGCAGAAAATGGAACCCACAAGATCTCTCCTTGCCTTCCATCGGAACATTGGGATCTTCCCCGTACACCCTTCGGATGGCAGCCCAATTTGCTTGTGCGTTGTCCGCCATGAAACCACGGAAATTGGGCGGGGGTGTAGTGTGAATGTGCGGGAGGTTACACCATCCACTAAATTTCTTTTTGACATTTGTCTTGTGGAAAATAGAGATTTTTATGCAGGTGGGTGCAGGATGGAAATCATCCGCTGTATTTGTAACTTAGGGTAACGAAGGGTGAGCAGAGAAGGACAAGAGTGAAGCTGCGGGGGGAGTGCTGGCAGGCCCAACGCCTAAGTGTGCGATCTGTATTCTGACTCTTGATTTTTGGCTCAAGGCCCAATTTAGAAGCAGTAATGTGGAGGGATAAGGGGTGATTAGGGAGGCAGCTTGAAAATCTGAGCTGCTGCCAGTGATGCCGTCATGGTGGTCATGATCGGTGGAAACCTGTCTTGCTGGAGGATAAAGTGCTGGGAGGTGGTGAAGAATTTGAGCGCCGAGCCTTGATGGATCCAATTTGGGGGTGAACCGATGAGAGCAGTAGATAATAGGGGTTGAGCTTACGTTGTCAGAAGAAGTTGCGGTGCCACCTTAGTGTTAATGGTGTGTGAGGTCTGGCTCGCAAAAGGATAGAGTAGATGGGGGGCGGTGAAGAAATCATAGACCAAGCCTTGATGGTTCCTGTTTTGGGAGTGCACCAGTAAGGGCAGCGACGGAAAACATTAAGGACTTTGCTGACAGAGGAGGTGTGGTGGATCATGGCAACTGAAACTCCACCGCCTGAGGGATGTTATAAATCAGCTAAGTAAAAAATGTGATAGGTCTTCTTACTTAGGATAGATGTTGTTAAAATTTCTGGTGGATGCTCTCAAGTTAGCATGAGGGAGTTGATACATTTTTTAAAAATGGAATGGAAGGACTGTTTGAACATCAAACCAGGGAGATGTAGAGAGAATGGCAGATGATGATTGTGTCTCTTGGAATGTTGATAGAGGGTAGATGCAGCTCTCCTACAATCACTGAATGTGTAGTTTTGTTTTGCTTCTGATTTTCTGGTTCCAGCACTGTGAGTCTGGAATCAATGCAGCTCTAGGGTCTTAGTGTCAATCATGGCTATAATCTGGATAGATTAGAATATAAACAAGGAAGATCTGCTATCATTTGTTTTAGTATAGATATGAGGGTGAGGCTGTCTATCACTACAACAGATTGCGGCTTTTATGACTCCCATGGGTGCGCAGTCATGACAGATTTGTGGCAGAAATGCCATTTGCAGTCGTAAAATGCTTTTGAAGTCATAATGCAGGTATGGAGAAGGCGTATATGCGACTGCATGGCTTCGGACTCTGCGCAACACAGGTCAAACATGTTTGACCACGAATATTGGCATGGCACATATGACTACCAGTCACGGTCATGG
The DNA here is from genome assembly GCA_030704615.1 of Takakia lepidozioides. Lineage (NCBI taxonomy): Eukaryota > Viridiplantae > Streptophyta > Takakiopsida > Takakiales > Takakiaceae > Takakia > Takakia lepidozioides. Next base: position 94,357,533 of record CM060731.1, on the reverse strand, counting down.
CTACACTAGAATGACGTGTGCATATTGCAAGACAGACATATGACTTCATGACTCTCACTCTAATGCATTATGCCAGATCATCACATGGATGAATCACTACATGACTACACGTGTCGACACATGCTTTTCTGGTTATATATATAATATATGAGTATTTATATCTTAAAAAAACGGAGACTCTTACCACTAGAATGAATTAAAAAAACCCAAAAAAAACAAAGATTTAAAAAAAATCACATCGGCTGGTAAGTGCACAGTGTGTCGCCCTTGTGGTTTGGGGTTCAAACCCGCTGCCCTTATCCCGTGTGTGGGATTGTTCGAGACGGTATGTCTTGACGTTGATCGTCCTGTAGGTCTTATGGCCCATAAATGAAGGCGGGTGAATTTTCCCCCTCCTCAAGGGCTTGTGGTTTCCTTTAAGAAAAAAAAGAAAAGAAAAAAAATCAAAAAGGGGCTTTTAGGGTTTACAAAAAGGTTAAAAAACTTAAAAAGTTGCCCATCACAGTAGCGTGAACAGACTTAAGAGCGAGCGGGAGGGAGAGAGAGAGAGGGTTGGGACTTAGAGCGAGCGAGCGGGAGAGAGGGCAAACATGCATGGGAGGCCCGCAGTTGGATCAACCTTCGCATCTGGAGCAAGCAACCCTAGAAACGCTAGGGTATGTGTGCGAGAGGTTTCGGCTGGGAGCCGCCGTTCTTGGGAGAGTCAGCTTCGTCTTAGCAGGCCGTGTTTCAATCTCTACCCGCTCGGCCCTGATTTTACAGCATGGAGCAGAGCTGGCATGAGTTTCTAAAAGATCCTTCACGATGGTGGGACAACCGCAATCGCAAGGTGTGGTTTTTTCTTAATGTACGATGTGAAGAAGTTTGTCCATCCTGCAAATGTGGGTTGGCTCTCCTGTTAGTACCATGATTTGGTATTCTTCCTGATGTCTACAAGGTTCTTGGGAGAGTTAGCTTGGTCTTAGTAGGCCGTGTTTCAATCTCTGCCCACTCAGCTGCACCGTGGTGGTTCTCACTGACCAATCCGACATTACCTAACTACAGACAAGCAGCACACACTAGAGGTCATCTTGGGTTCATGTTCAGTCAAATCCTCCATGGGTCATGACACAAGGTCGAGGACAATGTGGCGAGGGCACCTTCTTCTTCGACCTATTTCAGCCTATTTTGCCCTCTCATCAGACTCGGCCCTGAATTTGAATCATGGAGCAGAGCTGGCATGAGTTTTTTTAAGATCCTTCACGAGGGTGCGACCGCAATCGCAAGGTGTGGTTTTTTTTTAATGTGCGATGTGCAGAATTTTGTCCATCCTGCAAATGTGGGTTGTTGGCTCCTGTTAGTACCATGATTTGATATTCTTCCTGATGTTTACAAGGTTCTTGGGAGAGTCAGCTTGGTCTTAGCAGACCGTGTTTCAAAGTCTGCCTGCTCAGCTGCACCGTGGTGCAGGTTCTCATTGACCAATCCGACATTACCTGACTACAGACACAAGCATCACACACAAGGTCAAATCCTCCATGGGTCATGACACAAGGTCAAGGACAGTGTGGTGAGGGCACCTTCTTCTTCGACCTATTTCAGCATGTTTTGCCCTCTCATCAGACGCCCTGAGATGCATATTGAATTTTGTAAGTTAGCTCATTGCTCGTTGAAAAGTAGGGTTGGGGGTGTTTGCTGGAACAATTCTAGGCTATCATTGTCAGTTGCTAGCAGGAAGGCAAGGATGTATGCATAGATAGCTGAAGGATTTTGTGCAGAGGCATAGATAGCTGAAGGAGCAGGGATAGAGTGTGGGCCCAAATTCGTCCAAGAGGGCCGGATTTCAAGCTCCATTATTTCAGTGTCATCCATTCAGCCAGGGATTTCCTGGTGACATTGCCAAGGCTTTACTGCAACACGATGCTTGTAAAGCTTCCTTAGCTTGAATGCTGATTATGCTTGAATTATTAGGTTTGTAAAGCAGTTTTGAAATTTTCATGGTAATCAGCTCTCTTGAAAATCTGTAGGTTGCAAGCCATTTACAGCGGGCCGTGGGTGGACTGGAAGACAGCCATTGAAAGTCCAGGTGCAAGTTAATACCAGTGGAGAGCAGAATAAGCTTCATATGCCCTTTTGGTGCTAGTTATCTTCATGTATGGTACTGTTGAACACCAACAATCTTTTGGTGAGATTCTGTCTTGGTGCACATGTCTGATAAAGAAAGACGGTAATGTTTGTTCTGAAACCTGAAGGCGTGAAATGATTCAACACAACAAGAGCATTACGCGTGTCACAGTACAAGTTGTAAGAAAGCAAGAGATACATAGTTATACAGTCAAACAGACAACTATCAGTTTCTGTGGAATCTCTTGCCAATGGCAGGATGGGTTGGGAATAGCCAAGTCAGGAGGTGAATGCCTGTCAAATTACCACATGTCCTTTGAACACTGCCCCGGCCCTGGTGGACATGTACGCCAATTGTGGGTGCATTGAGGATGCAAAGGGAGTGTTCAACACAATGGCTGAACGAGATGTGTGTGTCGTGGAGTGCGATGCTTGCTGGGTATGCACAGCTGGGGTGCGGGATGGAGGCTCCAACCTTTGAGAAAATGATGGGGGAAGGGGTGAAGGCCGCCGACATAACGTTTGTGTGCGTTTGCAGTGCGTTTGCAGCCCTGGAAAAGGGCAAAGAGATCCCTGGTGACATCATCAAATCTGCAATTGTACCAGATGTCATCCTGAACATGGCTCTGGTGGCCATGTATGCTAAATGTGGGAGCATTGAGGATGCCAATGGAGTGTTCAACACTATGGCTGAACTAGATGTGGTGTCGTGGAATGCGATGCTTGAAGGGTGTGCAGAGCAGGAGCGCGGGATGGGGCTTTGGACACCTGAAAGCAAATGATGGAGAAAAGAATGAAGGTACCTTCTTCAACATATTTCACCCTGTTTTCCCTGCTAGTGTTTGCTTTGACAATTCTAGGCTGTCATTGTCAGCTGCTAGCAGCAAGGCGAGGATGTATGCATGATTTGTGCAGAGGCATGGATAGCTGAAGGAGCAGGGATTTCGTGTGGGTCCAGATTCATCCAAGAAGGCCAGATTTCAAGCACAAGATTACCTGTGATTCCCTGTGGATCAATAGCTACAAGAAACCTGCATGGGTAGATGGTCAACTGGGAGCAGCGGCACAAGTGATAAAAATCAGGCACTGCTAATGAAGGCATCTTCTTCAACACATTTCACCCTGTTTTTCCCTCTTATCAGAATGGCCCTAAATTTACATGTTCAATTCTGCAAGTTAGCTGGTTGAGTGAATCTAGTTTGGAGTGACTTTGACATGATACTGCCAATGTGACAACAGGAAAGTGTCAAAAAATAGGTAACAGAGATGAGGAGAAGCTGTGGAATGAATACTTATCTGAGCCCAGTCACTGATGGGTCAACCGGGGCAGAAAGGTGAATGCCTGCTACATTTCAGAGAGTAGCAGACGCAATTCAGCATAGGAACTAGTGTGCTACGCTGAGTTGGGTGTTTCCTAGAACAAATGTAGGCTGTCATTGTCAGCTGCTAGCAGCAAGGCAAGGATGAATGCTTGATTTGTGCAGAGGCATGGATAGCTGAAGGAATAGAGATAGAGTGTGGGTGACGCAGGGTTGGGCAATGGGCAAGATGTCTTTGTATAAACGAGTGACCTTCCTATCATCCTGGTTTCATTTTTAGTGCATGTTTCTTTGTGAAGTATCTGACGACTTCGCCAATACACACCAACCTTTTTGCTTTGGTTTGTTTAGGACATGGGATAGAAGTTACCATAAACAACACTGGCATTGGTTTTTCATATATGGTATTAGATAATTCTCTTAATTGTTTCCGCCTTGGCAGGTTGCTCAGTGACCTTCCCTGGACGCTTTGGAGTATAGCGAGTGAGTGTCTCACAATGCAATATTGGTTGGTGCATCTTATGCAAGAACTTGGAAAACAAACAAATGTCCTTGTTGTAGTAATTCTTAAAGCCATGCAAGCCGTTTTTGATGGGTTGCAGATTGATGGAATACATGAGTAGTTAGAAGATTCTGGGTGAACACTTTTCAAAGTGTTATAGTTAGACAAAATAATTCACATGAGAACATGCGACTATTTAATGTATTTTTAGATCGCAACAAAAATGATAATGATAAATAGATTGGTAAATAGAGATGGTATGCAATCTCTTGGTTTTGCTCAGCTTGTTGCAGTTATGTCTTGCTGCCTTGTTCTCTTTGTATTATATATTATATTTCATTGTTGTAATAGACATGTACATGACTGCTATCATAGTCATAATAATGACTACATCTATTTTCACTCTCCAATAGTACTACACCACGTGGCAGAAATACAAATATGTAAAAAAATAGCAATACACCCCAAAAAAACACCCATCATGACACATGTCAATCTGCTGATGGACCACGTGTAAAAACTGCAACGCGCCACGTGTTGCAACCGGATTAGCACACCCGTAGTCATAGTTCGCAGTCATGGAGAGCTAAACACTCTGCCACGTGTCATTTCCTGCATCGAGCACGTGCCACTCTTGCACAGCCGCTGACATGGACTACACTGTCCGTTCAGTCATTCAGTAAAGCCAGCGTGTATGACTACCCCCACAGCTGCTCTCCGGTGCACCCCTTCTCATCAAGGGCTTTCCAACGGCACCAAGCACCAGGGTTGGGGCCCCGCAATTTGGGAAATATCAACGAAAAAACAAAACAAAACAAAACAAAACAAAAAAACTTCTACCTTGCTTCATATATTGTCGTTGGCCCATGTGTGAAGAATTGAAATATAAGACCAATTCCTATGTATCCAAGTGACTCTCCTATGTTAAGGCCCATCTAAGCTCAAAGCGCAATTATCCCCTATGTATCCAAGTGCGTCTCCCATGTAGAGGCCCAAGTGCGACCTCCAATGTCATTCACTAAATTGAATTTCAGCGACCAAAAATGTTCATATTTTCTAAATTCGGCCCATAGGTCCAAATTTTCTGAAACCAAGATGGTGCACCCCAAGCCCATCGAGGGCTTTCCAACGCTATCAAAATCGTGACCTCTATCTAAGCCCAAGTGCAACCTCCAGTGTCCTTCCAACACTTGTTTTTGTAATTTTAAAGTTGAATTAATTGTTTATAATTCCATAAGTCTTAGCTTGTAGGTCCAAATTTTGTGAAACCAAGTCGGTGCACCCCTACTCATCGAGGGCTTTCCAACGGTACTAACATCGTGGCCAGAGGCCCCACGATTTTGGGTGAAAGCAAGTTAGGGTGGCTCAGTAAAATTGTAACAGCATCATTTTTGCAGTACATACTTACTCTCTATTGACCCATACTCTTTATATTCTATGAAAAAGATCAAATGGGACTCATATAGTGCAACATACTTACCCACTTTAAAGCATCATCAGTCAATTCATAAATATTTGGAAATATTGGACTTTTGAAAAAGTCGTGGCCAAATGCATTAGTATACAAATGTTATCGTTATGGACTTTTTTCTTTCATGGTACATACCAAAATGAAAAAAAAAAACTCACTATAAATAAATATTTTTCTTAAAGAAACTGAAATGACAAATCTAATAGATTAATATGCATTTATGTAGATTTCATGTACTTTTAAGTACCCTAAAAAACAGTGAATTTTCAAATTGTTCTATAGGAGGAAAATGAATGAATTAGAGAAACTCCGTCATTGAAAATGCCAGCACCTGATGAAGGTGGGGACGAAACTGCGTCGGAGGGCGACTCAGACACTATGGACATAGACGAGCCAGACGTTGTTGCGAAGGAAGCGACGCCGAAGGGGAAGAAGGCTACGCAAACGGGGAGGACGGCCGCCATTGTGGCTACATCGAAGGCATCTGGGAGTGCTGCACCCAAAGGACCTAAGGTGATTCTCTTCCTTGGCTTCTTTTGTGCAGTGTTCAAGGCATGAAAATTGAGTGCGGTGACGCACGCAATTTTCATGCCCTCTTTTCTTCTCTTTTTTGCTTGAACATTCAGAGGAAGACCTGAGTGATGCAGGCATTGCACAACCTCAAAACATGTAGGTGAGCCTCTCCTCTCTTTTCATCTCTTACAATGGAGGAGGCACGTTCACATTTCTACCCAGTTCCTAAGATGAGAGACCCATAAATGAGAGAAGGCCATTGAGACAACCCCCAGAAATTACGTGCGTCAACGCACGCAATTTGTGTGTGTTCTTTCAATGACCTTCTCTCATTTCTGGGTCTCTCATTACCTTAATCTCTGAAGGGTCAGCCGGGTGAAAGCATGCTAATGTGTACCACTGACACTCCTGAAAATGACTAAATTTTGACTGCTGGCGCGTTACACCACGGCGCGCGGACATGACATGTTGCGATGAAAACGTGATGAAATTAACAGATGATAGTGGGCACCTCAACCCCATCCATCGGATGCTCATACACCCTCTTGTACACCTCCAATTTTGCTCGTACACCACTAATTTTGAGTTTACAATACTAACTCGACTTCTATTTGTCACCATTTGTTTTCCCTTCATCGCATCCAAGCCGGGTTTGGTGTGTTTGATGCCTACTTCAGTGATCGAGGATGCAAAGGGAGTGTTCAACAATATGGCTGAACGAAATGTGGTGTCGTGGAACGCGATACTTGCAGGGTATGCACAGCAAGGGCGCGGGATGGAGGCTTTGGAAACCTATGAGCAAATGATGGTGGAAGGGGTGAAGCCCAACAACATCACGTTTGTGTACGTTTGCAGTGCGCACGTGCAAGCCTGGCAGCCCTGAAAAAGGGCAAAGAGGTACATGGCGACCTCGTCAAAGCTGGAATTGTACCAGATGTGATCCTGAACATTGCCCCGGTGGACATGTATGTCAAATGTGGGAGCATCGAGGATGCAAAGGGAGTGTTCAACAGTATGGCTGAACGAGATGTGGTGTCGTGTTTGCTGCATGAATTCTAGGCTATCATTGTCAGTTGCTAGCAACAAGGCAAGGATGTATGCATGATTTGTGCAGAGGCATGGATAGCTGAAGGAGCAGGGATGGAGTGTGGGTCCAGATTCATCCAAGAGGGCCGGATTTTAAGCTTCAGATCACCTATGACTCCCTGTGGAAGGATAGCTACAAAAAACCTGCATGGGTAGATGGTCAACTGGAAGCCACAGCAGTAGCGGCGCCACAATTGATAAAATCAGACACTGCTAATGAAGGCACCTTCTTCAACATATTTCACCCTGTTTTTTCCTCTTATCAGGATCCTTCTTCTTCTTCCATGTTCAATCTTGCAAGTTGGCTAGTTGAGTGAACTTTTGATAGTTTGGAGTGACTTTGACATGATACTGCCAAAGTGACAACAGGAAAGTATCCACAAACAAGTAACAGAGATGATGAGAAGCTGTGGAATAAGTACTTTTTGTGACCCCAGTTAATGGTGGGATAACCGAGGCAAAAAGGGTGAATGCCTATTTAATTACAGAGAGTAGCAGACACAATTCAGCATAGGAATGAGTGTGATAAGCTGAGTTGGGTGTTTCATAGAATTACAATAATATTTTCCTCTAGTTTTGCGACAGATCATATTTTGGGCACATCCTGTTCTCGCCCTGGCTCCCTTGAAATCGGCGCCGATTTGCCTCAAAGACAGTGTGGTAACGTACTGTGGAGTTCCTTCAGGCATATTACAAATGTTAATCGAAATAGAATTCGGCGCCGATTTACTTCAAGGGCACTCATGAAATAGTAGAACTACTTTTGCAATGGAGCCAGTTTGTGCCGATTATATCTTGGCTGTCTTCGCGAATGACGATGTCGCGACCCTTTGCCTTGAGGGTAGGGGGTCGGGACACAAGAGGGGTTGCCTCTGTGGTGGGGGCAGTGGCAACAATAGGTACGGGGGCTGAAGCACCCTTGAGTGCCTTGGGCACTCAAGGAGGCGGAGGCGCTCACAAATGTAGGCTGTCATTGTCAGCTGCTAAGACAAGGATGAATGCATGATTTGTGCAGAGCCATGGATAGTTGAAGGAGCAGGGATAGAGCGTGGGTCCAGATTCATCCAAGAGGGCCAGATCTAACTTGCACAAGATTACATGTGATTCCCTGTGGATCAATAGCTGGGAGTGCCATGATTGCAGGATATGGGCGGCATGGGGGTTGGATCTATGAGCAAATGTTGCAAGAAGGGGTGAAGCCCAACCACATTACATTCATTTGCATTTCTGCAAATGTGTGGACAAGCCTGGCAGCCCTACAAAATGGCAAGAGGTCTATGGTGACATCATCAAAGCTGGAATTGTACCTGATGTTATTTTGGAAGAAGGAGGCAGTTCAGCAGTTCTTATGTCTCTCTCTTGCAATGCATGTGCAAGCTTGGCATACCTGGGAAAAAGAAAAGAGCTCCATGGTGACATCGTCAAAGTTGGAATCATTCCACATGTCATTTTGTACTGATGAAAATGTGTGCCAAACATGGGAGCATTGAGGATGCAAAGGGGTGTTTGAGAATATGGCTAACGAGATGATGGGGTGTCATGGAACTCGATGATTGCAGGATATGCATGTCATGGGTGAAAAGCTAAATGGATTCTAAAGTTTTGGCATGGTTGGAGCTTGAGTTGTCATCCCATATGACAGATGCGTATAGTCAGGTAGGCCTAATAACATTGCTAAGCATGGTCCTTTTTACTTCAGTTTTCTAATCCCTTTATAATGGACTAATTTTGTTTGTCTAATTGTCTGTGGGTGGAAACACAGGTAGCTGCTGTGAGAGCAAAGTCTGGTTATAGTCCTAAGTCCATGTATGCTATGGAGTTCCAGGTAGGGACACAACAGGTTGATACAGTTCATTCCCATGTCACATACGGTGATTTCCTTCTCAAAATGTAGCAAGAAGCATGTCCTCTGAAGGAGACTTCTCATTTTTATGTGCGGAGGTTTGTATGGAAGATTTGAATCATGCAAAATGGTAGGGTTGAATCATAGTTTGTTGGACTTTATACTGGTGGAAGGGGGTATCATCTTTAACATTAAACATGCATGCCAAATGTGGGAGCATAACATATGCTCATCAACGGACCTGCAGTATGCCTAAACAGATGTGCTCTCGGAGGCAAATGATCACTGATATGCTCACTGTGGGTGTATGCAGAAGTATGTTGAGGCCAAATACCAGAAGGGTGATTCTGAACAGGTTTTTGTCCTATGTCTTTTGAATGGAGCTTGTATAGCCTAGGAAAGATGTGAAGACATCATGCAAGCTAGGATTGTATTATGTATAATCTGGAGAATAGCAAGTTAGGTGCAAGAGAACCATATGCGACATTTTTTTTTTAAAAGTTCCAAGCATGGTCGTTACGGACTCATGAGTTTGTACAAAGTATGGGACGGTTTTGAGGTATTGTCTTAGAAGAAGAAGAAGGAGACTCCGGCCTAAGCCGGCGTAACTAAGAGCCACTTCGTCTTGCGGCTACTGCCCCTTTTCAGGGGTGGGCCCTATGTGAGAACCGGTGTCCAAAGGACACCACTGGACAAGCAAAGGGAGTAGTACCTGTGGCGCAAGGGGTACCAGGTGGTACCCGTGGGGCCCATGGGGTACCCCATGGATACCGACAAGTACCCAGAGGCGCCCTGGGCACCTATGGGAGGGGAGGAGGGCTAGATTCGAGCTGGGGTTTGTTGGTGATGATAGCAGTGAGAGATCGAAGTGTGGTGAGGTGTATGGCTTTGAAGCATTTGTGGATGGAAATGAAAGGGATTTGGAAATTTTTTTGAAGGGCAGAGATGCTATCATTATGGATGCCCCCTCTGGTGCCCGCAGTGATGACAGTAAGTGGGCTTGTGGCCCATCCCCGCCGTCGGATAGCAAGGATGAGTGGTGCATATTTTTGGCGTTTTTCGAGGATGGATGAGCTGGGGAAGCGGTCATGGCAGAAAGTAAATTCTATGAAATGTATGGTGATGGTTGGGGATGGTACAGACGGTGGGGTAGCGTTAATGGGGAGGCCCTGGACTAGGAGGATGTCCGGGCATAGTCTCGCGGGACATGTGCATGACGTGTGAGGTTGGCATCGACAAGGAAGTAGCCATGTAGGTATCGTATGGTCCGGAGGCCGGCCTTGGTAGGTGCCAGCATTGATGAGTGTAAACCACTTAGTTTCATTGCATTGTAATAAGAGTTTATGGATATGCCATACGGCATGGTTATGTCTAGCAATACGAAGTCCGTGAATGACGGGGTGGGGACATTCGCTAAGAAGATGGGGCCAGGTATCGCGTGTGGCGTGGATGTGGGAGCAGAGTGGGCAGTGCGGGGATGGGAATAGGGTAAGCCAGAAGGTGTGTTTGCGTTGATGGCACATGTACTGGGCGTATCTGAATTTTAAGTGTTTGTCGTATTTGTGCGTCAGATGCAGCTTTAGTATTCCAAAAGTGGTTTGATAATTTATGGTGAAGGACAGTGGAGAGGGTCCATTTTTGGATATGTAGTTTGGTGTGGCTAAGAGAGGCTAAGGCTTGTTTGTTGGCTTCTTTAGTCAAGGTGGTAAGGAGGTTACGAATTGGACAGGGTTCTAGGGGGTCAGGTACTAGGTGAATCAGCCAAAAAGGGTGGGCATGAGCAATGTGGATGGGGTCGGCCGACGGTTCTACTGGGGGTTTGGAGGCCCCCAGCTGGGCAAGGAGGTCTGCCTCCTCGTTGCTATTAATACCAGTATGTGAACGAACTTTGAGAAAATGAATGGGTTTATCAATGGAGATGGCAAGGTTGATAATAGCATAGATAAGGTTTTGATCGGGGTGGTGGTGGTGGGAGGAAGGGCAGGCAATGTGGTTACGAAGTATAAAGAGTGAGTTGAGGCTATCCGTGAAGATGTAGTATGGTGGCGGGAACGAGGCTAATTGTGATAGAGCTTCAAAAATAGCCATAAGTTCGGCACGGAGTATGGTTGCGGGGCCTGGAAGTCGATGGGCAGTCCCATGGTTAGTGGTGGCATGGTAGACGCCATATCCGGCATGGGAGCCAGATTGGGAGCCGTCTGTGTAGTGTGAGTGGAGTGGGGGATATTTGGGGGAGGTAGGCCCCAGATAAACCGGAGGGGCATCGTGGGAGGTTACATTATGGAGGGTAATGGGCCGGGGTGGTGTCTTGTCCCATGCTTTGTTAGTTTTTGGCCTAGGGGGTGGTCTGGCGAGAGGGCTGTGTGCTGGCGGGGGTGAATAAGTGGTGAGTACCATGCCATGGGTGTCGGATAGAAGATGTTTGAGGCGAGTGGGAAAGTCTGGCGGTATGGGGGGTATTTTGGACAAGTAGAAGTAGGGTTAGAGATGGGTTCCTTGTGGCAGAGGTATTTGGGAAAAGGTAGGTTGCGTGTATAGCGAAGTTGGTTGGGTTCAATGGCAGCTAATGGTGTTACCCCCTGGGGAGTTGTAGAAGGGGGTGTTGTTGGTCAGGTGACCTTTGCTGTGTGAGAATGAGGATAGTGGAGGAGGAGGGGGAGGAGTGGGCGGCAAGGTGCGCCCATTGAAGAGCCTCATGTGTGAGGGGCCCGGGTGGCGGGTGGGCAAGGCCGCTGCCCGACCAGGTATGTTGGGTTGCGGAGCCTAAGGCTCCGAATACACAGTCGCAATGGTGCAGGCTGTCATAGGAATCGAGCTCAATGGGACACGTGAGTGGACTTGAGTAATAGGAGTGGGTAATCTGAAATGAGGTAATGAGAAACTTGAGGATGTTTGATGGGATGGTGCTATGTATATAGGCTTGAGCTAGTTTGTTGAGGGTGGGGGTTTTTAGGAGGGGTGTCACTTAGATATCTGTCGACAAGCCGACAGACTTCAGTGGCGAAGTCTTGCCTTGGGGGTTGTAGCTGGCTAGTGTGAGTGAGGGAGGCAGTATATCTGTCCCAGAGCCAGGCAATCCTGACATGAGAGATAGACCCGAGAAAGCGACCATTGACTGTGTAAATATTGGATACTGTACGGCTGGGGCATATGATGGGGAAGACTTGGCTAATATCTTTGTCGGGGTTACATTCAGTGATTGTTATATGAATATTTGGGGCGACTAATGGGTTGCGGATGTATCGGGCGTCCATCGGTTGGGTTTGGGAGATATGGTGTTTGTGGGTGTGTGCCAAGTATTGGGTGTTAGTTGATTTATGGAATTTGGTGAGGAGGGTACGGTTGTGTGCAGGGTCGCAGTCTTCATGGTTCCCGAAGAGGTCTTCTTCTATTTGCCAAGTGTTGTCTTCTACTGGGAAACCTGCCCATTTACATAGGTAGTATGTATCGACACATGTGGCGCCAAAGGCGTCGAGGGAGGTTTGTGTTTTGATGCCTAGGATAGCCCCAATAACAAAGGCCTCGGGATGGTCAGGGTTGACTAAATATGGGTTAGGCGGGAGGGAGGTGGGAGTTAGGGAGTTAGGGGGAGTAAGTTGACAATGATTAGTTACGGGATTGGGAAGGAGAGAGGGGGGAGGAGAGAGGGGGATGCCCGGAGGAGGATCTACATGTGTGTTGTGTGAGGCTCTGAGTTGTTGGAGTATTGAGATAGCTGGTGCTGTTCTGAATTCTGGGAGGAGATCTTGCTGGTTATGTGGGAAGAGTGAGCATGGGAGGTCGCACTCAAGGGTACATGAGGCAGTCGGATGACAAAATAGGGAGCGGAGGTGTTTGTTGGTAATGTATGTGAAGTTTGCAATGGGAGGCTATCGTGGATTCTGTGAACTTACTGTGGTATGTGGCTGCGGTCACCGCACATTTGTGAAGGTTTAGCTCCATACCAGACCACTGGTTGAAGCGAGATAATTTGTCAACCTGACGATTGAGATGTTGGGGCTTGTGTGCAAGAATGGCAAGGTCGTCGGCATACGTAGCCGTGGATATTTCATTAGAAGAGGTTTTGTATTGGTATCCTAGGTTACTGCGAGCCAACCATCTTAGTAGGGGTTCAAGAAAAATGATGAATAGGTAGGGGCTGAGTGTGTCACCTTGGATGGTGCCACGTAGTATGGGAATAGGACGGTAGAACCGTAGTAGGAACCGGAGTATTCTGTGGTGCTATTGGTATAAATATTACCAATGATTTGAATAGCGTCTGTAGGGTATCCTAGATCTCTCATAATGGCTAGCATGCGAGGATGGTCGAGAGAACCAAAGGCATTTTTGAAGTCAATATAGAGGAGATATATATCTTGTTTAGTAAGTTTGGCGTCTTCCAGGGCAGATGTGACATATTGTATTTGCCTGGTGGTGCTTCGCATTGCACGGAAACCTTCTTGTGGATCACTTAGAATACGGTGTTGTTCACCATAGGCGGATAACATTGTAGTTAAAGTGCTGGTGAATAATTTGTATATAGTGGTTGCGAGGGCGATGGGCCTATAGTTACTGAAGGTATTGTCTTAATACAATGTCACGTGCTCTTCATCATGTTTATTTCTTTTCGTGCTTTGATGGGATGCCCTGTATGTTCTCCAGTCTCAATCACATCCGCAATGGGATGATCAGTGGCTGTTGGGGATTGTGTTGTGTTGTTATTCGGAGACAGTAAAAATAGTATTGCACATGTATGAACCACTAGCCGCACCCCCCAAGTCACTGCAACCACTACGAGTACTTGGTTCCCAACCCATAGTCGATGTATACCAAGGGAGGGCCGGCATGTGTAGCTCCCTGTGACGTTCATAAGAGGAGTTGCGGTTGCCCAGCGGGGCAAGATGCCGACACTAACAGCATTCACAGCTACAGTGAGTTGGCCTGGATAGCTGTTGGAGGGCAATGCCCATGGAGAGGATGTGCCACCTCCAGCAGAGCATGATAACATGCATGGCACGATGGAGTGGTCTGCCATAATTGCTCACACCCCACTGTGGGGCACGAGCAATGATTTGCAGCGGGTTGCTGATTGACGGGTGCAACAAGCCTGGGTAGAGGCTTTTGTACCACCAAGAGAGGAGGAGGGTGCGGTGATTGCACCAGGACCACCTCAGTTGTCACCATTGGATACCACACCTATCGTGTGGCAGTATCCGGATGAAGGCATTTGCCTTTTGGACTTGTTTGGCGGGATCAACATCGGATTGGCTGTTGTGCTACAGGCAGGTGTATGAGTTCGGCGTTACCTGTATGTGGAGAGGGATGAGACTGCACGACGCTTCTCACTACGCTATGTTGCTCAGTTGGTGCAGCAGTACCCTGAGTTGTTGCCAATGTCTGTAATTCGTGGATATTAGCAGGCCTTGTCAGCAGACATTTCGTTGCTGGGGGCACAGGATTTGGAGCGGGTTGGCTCCATTCATTTGGTAGTGGCAGGTTGGCCCTGCTAAGGGCATTCATCAGCCAGGCATGGCAATGGATTGCGAGACTCAAGGTCGGGTCTGTTTTGGGAGATGGTGCGGGTTTTGCGCCACTTACAGCTTCATCAAGCTGTATCTCCAACATACATCTTGGAGAATGTGCCACTGATGGGTGATTCTCGGGCCAGGGTGATGGCCAGTGTGCATCAAGTCCGGTTGTGGCTTGGGTCAGCAGTGTTGCTGGATGCAGGTGCAGTGGGGTCACGGGCTCATCGTCCACGGCTATGGTAGACTAACTTGATGCCACCCGCACTGCTCAAGCGTACATTTGATGGGGTGTAGCGGCCAGCACACTTGACACTGGACAACATCTTGGACACAGGGAGGCAGTCTCAGCGTGTGAGACACAATGACCGTTCGCCTTTGGCAGTGGTCAACAAGGTGGATCAACCACGAGCAGCACTACCTACACTGCTCAGCTTTCCAGGATCGCATGCTTTTCGGGATAGTGGACCTGGCCTCCTGTGGGATGCCCAGTTGCAGCAGTTAGTGGAGCCCAATGCCAACGAGCATTAGCGGACAATGGGTTTTACCACTGGTACCACAGCGGTGCCATCTCTTTCTGAGGCATCACGTCGTTGGGTGTTGGGGCAAGCAATGGATCTCAATTGCTTGACCTGGATCATTAGCCTGAGTATGGCTGAGCAACGCAGGTTGCGGACAACTTCTCCCACTACACTTCCCTTGACAGGCTCCCTGCCTACCGAGACGGTACATGCAGTGAGTGGGGGCGAGTCGGTGAGGACCACGGGGTGCAGGCATCCATGGCACACGTAGGAGGTGCTCGACGTTCAGAGGGAGTTGGCAGCACCGGAGGAGAAAGACGACGTATACAGCGATTCCTAAGGGCTTACAAGAATTGCTTTGCCTTCAGTTTGAAGGACTTGGGAGCACTGAAGGGTCAGGAAATTCGTATTGAGTTGGCCACTGACACGCCAATCTTTTGGAGACCCTATAGATACTATGACATGGAGAGGTCCTTGATTCAGATGAGGACTCAAGACCTCTGGGAGGCAGGTTTGGTGGAGCTCTTTGGTAGAGAGTATGCTTCAGCCACAGTGATGCCAACCAATAAAGATGTCTATGACAATTGGACGGAGAGACGTATGTACGGTGATTACCGGCCTGTAAATCATCAGACCAAGTCCAATAAGTATGCCATGCCCACATGGAGGGAGATCTTTGATGCCATTGGGCATGCTAAGGTCTTTAGCACTTTGGATTTACGATTCGGATATCACCAGTTGCTGATCAAGGAGGTAGACTAGCAAAAGATGGCATTTTGGGGGACCAATGAGCACAGCAAGGTTTGCCTATACCAGTGGCGGTTCTTGCCATTCAGCCTTAAGAACGCTCCTACAGAGTTCAAGAGAGTCATGGACAGGATTCTAGCAGGGGTAGAGTTTGTTCGGTGCTACATAGATGACATCATCATCTTCAGTGCTACGGTGGAGACACCTTCAGGTGGTATTTGAGCATGTGAAAGCGCACGGATTGAAGCTGCATCCGGGGAAGTGCAAGTTTTTCCACAACCAGATTGAGTATCTGGGTCACATGATATATCATGGAGGATTAGGGGTACAGCAGACTAAGGTAGAGGCCATTGCACGCCCCACGGATATGAGCCGAGTTCGAGCTTTCATGGGGTTGGCAAACTATTATAGACGGTTTGTCAAGGGATTTAGTGCCATTGAAAAGGCTCTAACCAAGCTGACCAAGGTGGACCAGGAGTGGCAGTGGGAAGATGAGCAGGAACGAGCTTTTCAAGAGCTCAAGGGGAGGTTGACATTGGCGCTCATCTTGAGACGACCTATCAGGGGGCGTCCCTTTCAGCTACATACGGATTGGAGCATGCTGGGGCTTGGAGTGGTGCTCACATAGGTGGATGATGAGGGAAGAGAGTTCGTAGTGGCTTATGCTAGTCGCTCGAACAATGCTGCAGAGGCTAAGTATAGCTCATATGAGGGAGAGTGCTTAGCTGTAGTGTGGGCCGTGACACACTTCAGGTGCTATCTATACAACAATCTCTTCACCCCTGTCACGGATCACCAGCCACTCAAGTGGTTGATGGAGTCAGATAAGCTTACGGGGAAGCTTGCACGGTGGGCACTCATACTCTATGAGTATGACTTTCAGGTTGTGCATCGACCGGGTTTGGTCAATCGGGATGCAGATGGATTGAGCCGCAATCCATGCACGAGCTAGCAGGATGACACTGGAGCTCGGTGGCATGGTGAGACAGACAAGGAGATGGCGCCGGGATGACACACATCTGCATTTCTGTGTATCTTGGCAGTGGGAGGTCAGATTGGACCTACAACAGGGATGATTGTAGATGGAGTGTCTGAGGACCCTGAGGCTAGTGACGAGCCAGGTGGTGCCAGAGATATACATGAGGATTTGGCTGTGTTAGACTATCTCCGCACTGGAGACACAACAGCCACTATGACTGCCAAGGAGAGGGTCGGATCCTACAACAAACCAAGAGGTTCAAGTGGGAGGGGACAAACCTGCTCCGAGTGTGGGAGGATTGCCGGGTGAGGATTGTGCCTCACCCAACACAACATGCACGGTTAGTGCGACATGCCCATGAGGAGTTGGGGCATTTTGGAGTGCGACGCACTCATAGTCTACTGCAGGGGCAGTATTGGTGGCGTGGTATGCACACAGAGGTGCAACGATTCGTGGCTAGGTGCATGGTGTGTGATAGGGTGCGTGCTTCATTCAACGCCCCTACACCCCAGTTGCATGCTCTTCCGATCATGGGATTGGGCTACAGATGCAGTCTTGACTTTGCAGGACCGTTGGCACTGACAATGCGCCACCACAGGGCTCGCGCACAAGGCAGAGTCGGCCAAAGCCGGCCCGTTCAGTGTGTTGGTGATGGTGGAGCACTTCTCCAAGTGGATTGAGTTGGTTCCATTGCCTGACAAGGCTAGTGAGGGGGCTGCGTATGCATTCTTGGATCGTGTGCTTAGCCGATTCGGTGCTCCAGTTGAGGTACTCACGGACCAAAGGAGAGAGTTCTTGGGGGAGTTTCATGCTTTGTGTGAGAAAGCCTTGATAGACCACCGCACCACTTCTTGGGATCATCCTGAGGCCAATGGCTTGGCAGAGAGAGTTTTTCAGAGGGTTCAGAGGGGTTTGCGCAAATATGGCTTGCAGAAGGGACACCTAGGAGATTGGGATCTTCAGGTGCCTTGGTCAGCCATGGGCTACAGGTTCAACAAGCAAGCATCACTTGCTTCCTTCTCACCATATTTCCTTCTCTTTGGCCGAGAGCCGGATTTGCCTGCAGCCATTCGTAGGGACATTGCTCAAGTCCTTAACCTTGACGATCCGGACGTATGGGTACGTGCATGTGATCAGCGTGCAGAGTTGTTCAAGAAAGTCATGCCCATGGTTTTTGAGAACCTTGCCATTGCACAGCACCGTGACATGTTGAGGTATGCCACTATACGTGGTGGAGGATATTGTTATGGGGTTCGAAGGTTTAGCCCTGGTGACTATGTTTATTTGCAGCAGACTGTTCCTACGACCCTGGATGTGACTGCAGGGCGTGTTATTCTGAGGGTTTGAGAGGTGTTGCCCTCAGGAGTCCTGATCTTGGAGGGTCGGGATGGCATGCCTTGGAAGGATCATGTGCATAATTGTGCGCCATGTCACCTTCCCAATATCAATGGTAGGATTGACCGAAACTTGGCAGTGGTACCTGTAGGTTTGAGTTGCATGTTGTGTGGGTCTGCCAAAGGGGCAGCCACTATGCTGGTATGTGACCGATGCTCAAGAGGTTGGCACATAGGATGCTTGACACCACCTCTTGAGAAGGTTCCTGATGGAGATTGGTTATGTCCACACTGCTTGGGATAGTGGCAGTGGATATGACCAGTGACAGCTAACAAGACATGGGCGGCCAAGCTCATAGGAGTCAATACACGAGATCCCGGGCTCAAGTTCACAGGTTGCAAGACGGCGATTAACGATGGGGCAACTCTTGCACCCGGCCTCTTGATCTATTGAGTTTGAGTGTAGTAGGGACAGTGGTGGAGGACTTTGTCAGGCTAGGGTCACTATCGAATCTTGTGGCTACCTGGACTTAGAGGGACCTAAGTACCAGCTAGGGGGGCGATTGTGGTGGACTAGTGACTGCCATAGTGGGCAGCATAATGGTTGGACTAGTGGCTGGACTAGTGGTATACTAGTGTGTGGTGTGCACATGTGTTGTGTGGTTGTGGACAGCGATGTAGTTGTGTAGCGATATGTATGCGCACAACAGCTGTCAAGTTATTTCACCACTAGTGTGAAACTAGCTAGGAAATAGCTAGCTTTTACATATTGATATTTGGGATTGGCCCAAGTGTCAATCCAGGGGTCAAGGCAGATTTAGGCCCTGGAGTGGTTATCTTCACGGCAAGCGCGGGGAGGCTCATCTTTCTCGAGTTGAGCCTCACTGCGTCTAGCTATGGCGCCGTAGTGTGGATTCCCCATGGCGTGGGGTGCACTTGGCTTGACTTGTATTTGAGTGACGATTTTACATACATGAATTTATGCTTCAGCTTTGTGAGCTCGCATGAGCTTGTGTGTATTCTTCATATTTATCAATTGTGGTGGACTAGTGACTGCCATAGTGGGCAGCATAGTGGCAGCCTAGTGGTTGGACTAGTGGTGGACTAGTGGTATGCTAGTGTGGTGTGCACATGTGTTGTGTGGTTTTGTTTTGGTGCTCCCTCTCTCTCCTTCTGAAAACTGGGTTCATGGAATTATTGTCCCAAATTCCATCTTGGAAAAATTAAAATCTGGGTTGCAGGGAATCTGGATGATTTTCATCCAAAATCCATCCTTCTCTCCTGGTGAAATTTTTTTCATTAATACCTATGATGTTTTCATCCTAACCTATCCAGATATCATCCGGACTTGAAGTACCCGTCATTTTTCATCCACCTTGGATGAAAAATGGACTTTGACCAAAATACCTATGGATGATTATGAAGCACCTATTTTTTCATCCACCCTGGATGGGAAATGGACTACGTCTGTCGGGTTCAAGACAGGTATAAATGAATGTAAAAGCCCCGATTTTTTTCATCTAACCTGGATGGAAAACAGACCCCATCCGTCGGGTTCAAGGCAGAGGATGAACACCCGATTTTTTTCATCTTCCCTGGATGGGAAACGGACAGCGTCCGTCGGGTGTAAAGTTTTGGTGGATGTTTTTCATCCTAGAAAGGGATGAATGACAAGCCGGATAGGGTAAGGCCCTGGGCAACCCTAGTTTCTTTCTTTTGCGCTGCGAGAGTGCGCGCGATGGCGGCTTGGAGGTGGCGATGGTGCTCGTGCTATAGACCTTGTTAGCTGCCGATCCCTGGAGTATTTAAGGCTCTTGTGGCCGCCGCCTTTGCGGGCTTTTTAAGGCGATGGCGGTGGCTTAGAGATGAGGGAAGATTCACTGCCTCGTCTGTCTGTTTTTTTGCTGCTCAAGGGAACATAGGCAGTGATGGCGGAGGTACCGCCTGCCTGGTTGTGGAGTTTCCCTAAGAGCCCTCCCTCTGGATCCTTGATGAATGGCGGCGTCCTGGTAGAACAAGGAAGTCTCTCTCCCCCCTTATAAACCCTACCTAATAAGACAAAGTTTTTTTTTGCTCTTGTACTTGGCAATGCTTTGCTTTGGTTAAGGTAGCAGTGTTGTGGTGTTGGTGGAGACCTCCCCGCACGGCTGGGTTTGAGGAGAGATGACGACCATCCCCCAAACAGTAATTTATTTATTTATTTATTTATTTTTTGTCGTCTTGCTTCCCTGCTTTCTTTGGCATTCTGTGTACTTAGATTCATGTGTATTTGACCTCGATAGCAAGTGTGGAAGCCTGCCATTCACCTCGTGCACCTCACTAACTCACAATGCTTTGTGGTTGTTTTTGGGACGGGCACAGGGGAGGGCTTCCACTTAATATGCTGATGTCTAGGTGCTGCTGGATGCCAAGTGGGTTGCAGAGCTGTGGAAGGGGTTGCTGGCCATGGATTCATCTTAAAATGTTGAAAAACTAAACACTCTATGGTTTTTCTTGATCCTACCTCTTTCTTTTATCTATGAAGAACAAGATTAGTGTTGTTTAGGGTGGGTTACTCCTGCCCAGCCAATGGAAGACCTTTGCTTTGTTGTGACAACCGAGTTTATGATGGCTTGTGTAGGACACACATCTGTTTCTCGGGCCCTACTTTGCTTTGCTTGCCTTATGGTAGTTGAAAAGAAAGGGGGGGCTGCAAGGAACTTTTTGCTGCAGCCACTTGGGTACCCATAATGGTAAAATACCCCTGTTGTGTTTCAACCCAGATGGTTTTTTTAGCTAGATGCTTAGGTCGGGGTATGGTGAAGTTTCTGCTTGTGGCCACTCGCCTGACAATGAAAAATGGCAGCAATATATTTGGTGACTGGTTTTTAATTCTTTTTATTCGTTATATTAACTCCGTAAAAGCAGGCTTTGAGCGTTATAGAACGAATATATATATATATATATATTGAGGCAACCAGGGAGGTTAAGTGGAAATACTCCCTGGGCATGGTGTAATGACATGGTCAAATGTGGTACGATGTGAATAAGGTGTGTTGGCAATGTCATGTACTGTCATAGGATATGTATGCAGTGCCTTATACTTGCTTTGCTGTGTCATGAACTTTTGATTTTCAGCTGTAGTAAGAAATAATGGTATAGGGATGATCTAGAAAATTAACCAGACATGTCCCCCTCCCCTGCGGGGGCAAGCTGTGCTGCAGACCAATTTAAACAAATACGGGCAGGGCAAGATATTTAAATCTGAGGTACCCAAGTTTTTTGTTTTTTTTTTAAAACCCTCCATGACACCCATGGGGTTTGAGTAAGTATACTTGGATTCCAGCTTGCGGACATCAATCAACCTGGATTGTAAATCTGTATGACCATTTGACCTGCAACACATCAAGGCCAAAATATGGCCAAGTACCCGCCATCCCACCCAGACCTCTGAATGTGTATCCTGATCATGACTGGTGATCAATCAGTATTGTTGAAGTACTCTCTGGGTTATGAATATTACTGACATGAACACATTACTGTGCATGGAGGTAATTCTGGATTTTCTAGCTTGATGATTGATGGATGGTGCCACTGTTAAGTGGCTGATATGTCTGATTATTCTTCTTCTTCCTGACAACGACCCTAGGGGTCTTGTCTTTGTCTTGACATGACAAAAAGTATCTTCCCTCTCTGCTTGTCCAGTATGCTTAGTGGTTTTTGCATACACTATCCATTTACTATCATGCTGAACTTCCAGCATACCCTGTGATGTTGTTTGTCTCCAAGAGAACACACTAACATTATTTTTTTTTGCAGAAATCCATCATGACCAACCCGGAGTGGATTGACGAGATGCAGAGTTTGGGGTACCAGCCCCCGTTGCCCCTTACGATCCCTGCAATTCAGGCAGTGTTGGCGCATACAACGCCACCAGATTCCCAAGATACTGAACAAGTACTTGAGACAACAACCCCTGAACCAGGTGATTACAATCCACTTTTGATGCTTTAAATCCTTACTATTTCAGAGTGGGTAAAGCGGTCACGTTTTGGAAAAGAGGTTGAAAAGTACATAATAAGGCCAACGCTCCGTCTGGCCTTGATTTTGGAATAGAATGCCATGTAAGAAAACCGTTTCGGATTCTGGAAAATTCCAACCCTATGGACAATGTTGGCAGACTTGGCTCGCACCGAACCAAGCACATAAAAGGGAAATTCGCCCTTGTTAAGCAATTCTCTAAGTGCATGCTGATGGTACATACTCTTTCCCTTGAATGCAGATTTGGTTGTGATGGAGGAACAAAAAACCAGAGTAATTGATCACCATACACATGGTAGACGGTTTCTCACACACACTAAAAAACCTGCTCCTTTGGGATATGTTCATATGCTCTATCCCAACAGAGGGATGGAATGGGTCAGTGCCAAAGGTCTCATCAAAGAAGCTTTGGAATTTTTTGAACAGCCTGGTTTATGCCTATTGCTTGATGATGTTGTGTTTGGATGGACTTACCACAAGCAGTGTAATCTGGATTACTACCAGCCTGCTTCTGTCTTCCGTCTTCCGTAACTTCAGTTTCTCACAAGATATGACACCCAATCATCCATGTCTATGTGAAAGCACCAATAGGTTTAAAAATTTCTGGGACAGTGATACACTGGCAGAATTCCACATGCCTGGTGACTCTCACACTCAACATGTACGAACAATGGACCTCACCATTATCCGACATCATGGTTTGAGAAAGCTATTTGGGCTAGGTATGAATCACATCCCTTTGAGAAAAACTATGCTGAAAGAGATAGTAGAGGAAGTATCTCTAGCTTTTTGGAAAACATGTGAAATATTGGATGTATTAGAATCTGATCCCTGGGTATTTGAATGCCATGAATGGCTCAAGCAAACCTGCTGGGACAGATTAAAGAAAAAAACATACAAGGGACACTTCTCGCAACACAAGAAGAATACCCTTGAGATGGCAGATGCCCAAGACGAACTAGCTTCGAAGTCATCTGTATATGTCAAGCTTGGACAAAGCTAACAATAATGTATGTTTCATGTGTGTGAAGCATATCAGAACACAAGCTTTTCACAGGCTGATGGGTAAGGATTTTAAGCCATGCATCAAAAATGAGGTATGGACTCCACCCACAGAAATCAGGAATTCCTTGACTAATGAATTAGAAAGGATGATTCCTGAGCTATCCACTGAAATTTCTGATCTACCATATATCATGCGGATCTATAAATTACACAAGAAAAAATACCGGTGGATCACTAATGCCCACAAGTGCATTTTTAGTGGGCTAGCAAGTTTACTTACTTGTGCCACTATGACTCTTTTGCCACTTGTGAAAGAGTGGGTAAAAATGAAGCTGGACACTTATAAAAACATTCTTTAAGGTCTCTACGTCTATGTACTGGATCATAGACAACATTACGGACTTTACCTTGAATATACCTGACAAGGTTCATAACATATTTGTGGCTGACATCACCCAATGCTATGAGAATATACCCTTGACAGGAGAGGATAACATAGGTGCAGCCATTGCTTATGTGATTAAAATTGCCTTTAAGCAATACCACACATCTCGACCTAGGTCCCAACATGTTTTATGGATCCAAACAAATGAAGGAAAATTTGGGAAGTGTAGGTGGGGACCTACTTCCCCTAAACCTGGCAGTTGGATCAAGCTGTCTGAAGCAAGGTTGCTCGAGCTCCACGGCTGGTTGATGTCCCACTGCTTCGTAGCTTTGGGGGACCGGGTATGGCAGCAAATATTAGGTATCCCTATGGGCTTTTCTTGCTCACCTTTATGGTGCAATATAAATTTTTTATCCTATGAAATCCGGTTCGTCTTAAGATTGGCTACACTCGGGGAATTACAGCTGATGGCAAAGTTCGAATCAGCTTTCCGTTACATTGATGACATATGCTGGCTTAATGCAGGAAATGCTTTAATGTTTCTGGATCCCTCAGCTCATAGAAGTAGTTCCAATCCATGGTGGATATATCCTTTGAATGTGGTCGAAATAAAGCCTGAAATATTGAGAACCAAATCTGATTCTGTAGAATAATAGTTATTTTTCTATTTTGTTAGAACAATGTTTAGAAAGCTAAGTAGAAGACATTTGAATATGAATATAGAATTATTTGGGTTTTTATTGAGTAAAATTGCAAAATCATCCAATTGGATGTAAATTGGGTAGAATGGGATGTAGAATTGGATGAAAAATTAGGGATGGACAAAATAAAATTAGATGATAAATTGTAAGTCAGACTTAGAATGGGGTGGATAATGGGATGGATAATGGGATGAATAATTGGGTAGTTAGAATTAGAATTGGGAAGTTAGAATTGGGTAGTTAGAATTGGGAGATTTGGCTGAACACGATGAATCCAGAGTAGTGATATAAAAAGGGTGAATGTGAGAGAAAAGTGGTCATTTGAGCAAGAGTGCCCTGGCCCTAGCACTACGAGGCTAGTCTGTTGTTTCCAATTCTTAGCAATAGAGATTTAGTAATTCTAGAGATGATAGTGATTCCAGAGACCTGAGAGAGAAGGCTCTATATTATTTAATGATGTGTGAAGGAGAGAGAAGTAAAGCAATTATTTTTATAAGAGTTGGATTGAATTTTGTCAAGTGGATTTGGTTGAATGATTCTACGAAGTAAATGAAGAGATGTTTCATATTAATTCGAAGGAGTGATATTGAGATTATTGGAGAAGAAATTGACTATGGAGAAGGAGAATTGAATAATTAATTGTGTTATTTTATTGGTGAAATATTGGTGAATCAATCAAATCAAGAGGAATCCAAAGTGGGTGTCAAGGAGAAGAAAGAGGCGTAAGTTGAAGGAGGGCTGGCCCGATTCAGAGTTTATGTGGAAGTAAGTAGAAGAGAATGATGGGGTTTGAAGAAGTCTCCAACGAGAGCAGCTCATCAGGCGAAGGCGAGAGCTGATAGGGCTCTAGTGCGGGCTAGAAGGCAGCAGCAGCAGTAGCAGAGGCTGCAACAATCTAAGCAACCATCTCCTTATTCCTTGCCTTCCATATTTAGTACACCTCTTCCAGTAATAGCTATGGCAGGAGCTCCCATTCCAGCTGCTCTTCAATCGGTGCCTATAGTTATTAATCTTGGCCACGCCGATGATAGAATCAGTAGTATTGCCCATATGCCTTCTTTTACTGGTCGACAAGGATCGGATCCTGATGCTCATTTGGCCCAATTTATCACAGCCTGTAGAGCCAATAATGCAATAACTGATGAGCACTGGCGGAAGATTTTTCCTGCTACTTTGCGAGAATTGGCTTTTCAATGGTATGACCGACAACCACATGGAGGCTTTGCTAATTGGAATGCATTGAGAGTTGCTTTTGTGACACAATTTCGGCCATTGGGATTTGCGGATCGGCTGAGAGAGCAGCTGACTAAAATTCAAATGACCCCGGGTGAATCTGTTGATTCATATGCTGGGAGATTGGAAGACATACTCCGGAGATGGAATAACCATGCCATCCCTGACCATATGCAGATGGGATTATTCATTGAGGGATTGAGGCCCACAGAATTGATTAGATTTGTGAAGGAGTCTGTGCCAGCAGATCTTCAAGCATCGATTAATCGGGCTAAGTTATGGGAGACGGTGCATGTTACCACACACTATCTGCCTGTAAGCCAACCCTCTATGATTACTAGCTCGTGGGATCCAGTAATAGTTGCGCCTTTGGCAAGTGCTTATCCCCAAACTACGTACCAGCCTGAAGCGGTAGGCATGTATGCTCCAGTTTTGGTGCAGGAGAGAACGCCCAAAATTTTAGCTTTACCAGCCCCAGGGTCGCAGGAAGATGCAATTATGGCATTGGCCAAGAAGTTTGGAGAATTGGAGGTGAAAATGGCCGAGAAGAGAGAAGGCCGACCCAAATCCAATAATCAAAGGCCAAATTCTTGGTGTGGGAATTGTAAAGGCTATGGTCATATTGCTACAGAATGCCCTTCACCTGCTATTGCTGCCAATGCGGAGCTTGATAAATGCGGGTATTGCGGGAAACATCATTCTATGCTGCAGTGTTGGCATCTTAAGGCTGCGATGGGAATGCAACCGGACAAATCTAATAATCAAAAGGCTGATCAACAGGCAGCTGGTTGGGGTGTCAATCAGGTTGGAGTTCAGACCTCCGGAAATTGGCAAAGACAGACCCAAGGCCCACAAATGGGAGGCAACTTTCGGCAGAACCAACCGCCCAATAATTGGACACAATCTCCAAGTCAACTTAATAGACCACCAGTTTGGAGAGGAGCTCCATTTCAACAACCGGAGAATCCACAACAAGGAGAGCAGCAACTGTACACTCAGTATGGAGGACCTGTGAGGCGGACCAGGAATGGCCAATATCTTGTGTGTTATTGTTGTCACGAAATAGGACATTATGCGAATGAATGCCCCAACCCGAGAGTGCAAGAAGAGTACATGCCTCTTTGTGGAAGGTGTGGATTGCAAGGTCATACGGCTAATAACTGTAGAGCAGCAACTCCAGTTGTTCAGCCGAGACCGTATCCGGCGACAGAAACCTTGGGGACTTCGCCTTTACATTCCACCTCATCGAATCCACCAACTACTGCTCGAACTGGTGTCGATGTGTGGAGGATTGAATTGGTTGCAGAGATGAGGTGTGCCTATGATCGAAGAAAGGGGAAGGAGAAGTTGGAGGACGACTTCCTTACACAAGTGGAGAAGCAGTATCCCATACATACGGTGTTGACCCGCAGACAGAAGAGGGCTCGACCCTATAATCGGTTGACGGAAGAGCACGGGGAAGGGAGTGCGCCTAAATTGAATAAAGTAACATCAATTTTTGAATGATTACATCATCCAGTAGATGAGGTTTTGCGTAAATTGGATGAACCTTCTCCTAGTACATTTGGACCCCATATATTGGTCGATGGAGACACTCCACAAGTGGATGAGTTACCTCCCCTATTAGATGGTTCCTCTCCTAAATCGGATAGACCTTCCTCTATGTTGGACGCGGATGTACAGATGAGGAAGCAAGTTTCTAATCAATCTACTGGGCGGAAGACAATACGATTTGACCTTCCTATGAAAGGAAAAAAAGAGGGAGAAGAGAAGAGAAACGGTCAACCTACACCTACTCCGGAGGTTGTAAAACCACCCGTATTGGACAATTTGATGAGAGCTCATGTACCAAGGTTGGGTATTGTAGGCGGTCGACGTTTCAGAACAAAAGTGGGGACGAAAAGATTGAAAAGTCTTAGGGATATCGGAGAATATGGAGGCTTATGATATTCTTCATAACTTTAATACTCTGCGGCAATATTTCATTGTGACAATTGCTTGCTGTTTCCCCAGGTTGTCGTTCGGCAATGAAGTCGGCGCTAGTGAGAAGAAGGTCCCGAATTGTGGAAGTGAATGAGGTGGCATTGAAACCTGATTCTGACCCAGGTTCTCTGACTGTCGATGTTACTATAGATGGAGTTGTCATTACAGGCGTTCAAGTTGACGGAGGCTCGAGTGTCAGTTTGATGAGTGCTGACACTATGGAGGAGTTGGGACTCAGAGGATTAGAACCCACTAAGTTAGTCCTCAGAATTGCGGACCAGAGTCGAGTGAGACCCATGGGAGCGCTGAAGGTGGTACCCACTTGTATAGGTAGAATAATGTACAAGGTGGATTATATTGTCTTCGGGCTTCGGGCTTCTGCATCCTCTTACCCAATATTGTTGGGGAGACCATGGCTTTATATGGCTGGTGCAAAGAATGATTGGGGCAAAGGGACTCTGACAATTGGTAAAGGGGCGGATAAAATAGTTTTGCAAATGTACCCAAGGGGGGAAACGCAGATGAAGGGTCACCATTTACCTCAGAACCTGAAGAGGAGAGTGAAGAGGAGGATGAAGATCGGCCAGGAACTCCCCATGATTACTTTACAAGGGGAGGCACTTTGCCTAAGTACACGAGAAGTGGTCGATCGTATAATTGTTTTGCTAATGGCCTTTTTGAAATAGAGCAAGGCAACACCTCAGATTCAGACCATGCTAATCAAGATTGGCAAAATTCTATGAATGTCAGAATGGTGGGGACAGATTCTGATTGGGAGTCTTCGGAGGTTTCTGATGATTTATGGGATGACGGAAGGTCCATTGGTGGTCAAGGAGAAGCAAGATGCCATTATTGAGTTGGACATAGGAAAGCCGGAGTCAAGAGCCCTTATATTTGTGGGAGCTATTATTGGTGGGGCAAATGAAGAGTTTTGGCAGGAGTTCTTCCGTTCTAACAAAGAATCATTTGCATGGACTTACACCAATTTGAAGGGTGTTCCACCGACCATTTGCGAACATCGTATAATTTTGGAGGAAGGGGCAGTTCCAATGAGACAAAGACAACACCGGTTGAACCCAAAATATTCATTGATGGTGAAGGAAGAATTGGATAAATTGTTGAAGGTGGGATTCATTTACCCAGTTCCCCATAGTGAGTGGGTATCTCCAATTGTCATGGTGCCAAAGAAGAATGGACAAATTAGGATTTGCCAAGACTTTCGGAAGCTGAATGCAGTTACCAGAAAGGACTATTTTCCTCTTCTTTTTACTGATAGTATTTTGGATGCAGTTGCTGGACATGAGTGCTATTCTTTCTTAGATGGGTTCTCTGGATATAACCAAATATCCATTGCAGAAGACGATCGACCCAAAACCACATTTACTACTGATTGGGGAACTTTTGCCTACAAGGTAATGCCTTTTGGGCTATGCAATGCACCAGCTACATTTCAAGAGTGATGACCCCTGCTTTTCAAGATTATTTGAGGGTGTTTATGGAAATTTTCTTGGATGAATTTTGTGTTTATGGTAGCCGAAGTACCCATGCAGAGATGTTGCAATTGTGTTTTGAAAAATGTAAGGAGTATGGTATATCTCTTAATGCTGGTAAATGCAAATTTTTGGTTACTAAGGGCAGACTATTGGGCCATATTGTGTCAATCAATGGAACTTCCATGGATCCGGAGAAGGTGGAGATTATTGTGCAATTGCCCATTCCTAATTCTGTTACTCAAGTTAGAGCTTTTTTGGGTCACACATGACATTACCGTCGTTTCATTTATAGGTATGCTGTCATAGCTTCCCCATTGACAAAACTTTTACGAAAAGATGAAGAGCCTGTATGGACGGATGATTGTACCCAAGCTTTTCATGATCTTAAACTTCGTTTAACCGAAGCTCCGATATTGGTACTGCCTGATTGGAAGAAAGAGTTTCAAGTTTATGTTAATCCATCCAACTATGCTATTGGAAGCATTTTGAGTCAAAAGGATGAGAAGTCTTTTGACCACCCCATTTATTTTGCTAGTAGGGAGATGGTTGTTGCTGAGACTAAATATACCACCAGGGAACGAGAAGCTTTAGGAATGATTTATTCCATTCAAAAGTTTCGACATTATTTATTGGGTTACCCCTTTGTCTTCCATGTTGATCATGATGCCTTAAAATATTTGGTAAATAAACCTCAATTGAGTGGGAGGATTGCTCGATGGATTATATTGCTACAAGAATTTACATATACAGTGGTTGTTCGTCCGGGTCGACAACACCTTAATGCTGATCATTTAAGTCAATTGTCGCAAGAGCTTGGAGTAGAGCCTATTGATGATGCTTTGCCAGATGCCGATCTTTTTGTGGTGGATGTTATTAACGGTGAATATGCTGATATTTTTAATTATTTATCGATTCAAGCGTATCCAGAGGGGTCATCTCTTAGAGAACAGAGACGACTGGTCGAGAAGGCGTTGCCATACACAATCTTGGGTGGTACTTTATACAAGTTGGGGAAAGATCAAGTGTTGCGGTGCTGTGTGACGGCGACAGAGGTCCCAGCAGTATTGGAAGGCTGCCATGCTGATGCGTGTGGAGGCCATTTTGCAGGAGATTCTACTGGAAGGAAGGCTTTATTGGCAGGATATTGGTGGCCCACAATGTTCAAGGATGCTTGCGCAGATGTGATGCGTGTCAGCGAGTTGGAAAACCCATACGTTCCAGTTCAATGCCATTGGTTCCTATTTTAGCACAAGCTCCTTTTGAGAAATGGGGTATTGATTTTGTAGGCCCCATTGCTCCAGCTTCTCGTAATGGACACAAACGGTACATATTGGTGGCTACTGAATATGTCACAAAATGGGCTGAGGCTCAAGCCACTCGAACTGATACTGCTAAAGTTGTAGCCCAATTTTTGTATGAAAATATAATATCCAGATTTGGCTGTCCATTGGAATTGATTAGCGATCGTGGTACCCATTTCCTAAATGCTACAATTGCTCAATTGACAGAATGATATGTGATTAAACATCGAAAGACTACTCCTTATCATCCTCGAGCCAATGGACAGACAGAACGAACCAATGGGCTATTATGCGGCATTTTAACTCGCACAGTCATGGGTGTTGGTACTGATTGGCACACTAAACTTTTTGGTGCGCTTTGGGCATATCGAACAGCTTTTAAAATGACTACAGGATATACCCCATTCCAATTGGTCTATGGATTGGAAGCTATCATACCGATAGAATTGGAACTCCCAACCTTACGCATTGCGATAGCTGAACGTCTTTCTGATGACGAGTCTTCACAAGCCCGTTTAATACGCTTAGAACAATTGGATGAAATTCGTAGGCATGCGTTACAAAACATTGAAGTTACCCAAAGGAGGCGTAAGGATTATTATGATAGTCGGTTGAAGCCTAATTTTTTTAAAGTTGGTGATTTAGTACTGCTTTATGATAGTCGATTTCAGATATTTCCTGAGAAATTAAAAATGCGTTGGTTAGGACCTTATCGAGTCATAGAAGTATTTTCTAATGGATCAGTTCAATTGGTTACCTGGGATGGGGCTCCACTACCTACCCGGATAAATGGAGATCGTATTAAGTTATATTATCATTAGCCCCGAGACGGGCCCAATGTTAGGAAAGGGGGGTGATTATTGGGTATATTCGTTTATCATTTGGGTGTATTTATTTATTTTTGATAGGGAGTGATTTATTTGTAGTAGGTATAGTGTAAGTTGGGAGCGGGGCTGTTATAACTTACCACTTCATTGTCTTCCTTCAGCTGTGCGATAGTCTGTAACCCTGCTTTGGTGATGTTCTTTATGCAAAGAAATGCTCTTACTTTGTTCTTAAGCCTTTTATGTGATCATAAATGGCTTCTTTAAGATAAACAGACATTTCTAGCTATGAACAGTGATCAATGGTTCCTTATTTGGACATGGATTCTTACTGCTCAGTCACTTTGGTATGGAGTGATACAAAGAACCCAAAACTAAACTAGTTTGTGGGCCAACAATAAAATAGGATGGGTGGTTATGCCTTGGTATGTAAGTTGGCCAAAAAATACAGACTGCAACATCATGAATGGCACTTTTTAGCATGTTGAACAAATGTTTCCTGCTGTGAACAGTGGTAATTGAGTCTCTAATTTTCCCCACCCCCCCCCCCCCGACCCAGAGATTTCATTGACTTTGAAGTCTGGGATTTGTCATAAAGCTGACTTGTGAATGAAGAATGGTTGATAATGCCTTGTTATGAGGCTGATTTGTCATTAATCCGTCAATGACCTAGTCAGGTCTTGTCCATGTCTTGACAAGACATAGTATCTTCCCTCTCTCTCCCTCTCTTTTGTGCTGCTCACAAAAAAAAAAAAAAAACCAGAGAGGGAGATAGGGGGCAGAAAAAGTTAAAAAGAGAGAGGGAGAGGGACAGAGACAAAAGAGAGGGAGAGAGTGTGAGAGAGAGGGAGAGAGGGGGCAACAAATTAAGAAAAAATGGTAGGGGGGGGGGGGGGGGGGGGGGGGGGGGGGGGGGGGGGGGGGAGGGCTCAGCTGCTCAGTCACTCCGCAGCTATGGTATCACCAGTCCCACTGCTGCTTGCTGAAGCTGCCGGTGCAACGGCAGATGTAGCCAATGTTGTATGTCTAACCCATAACCTCATCACAAAATAGCACTTCCCTCTGTGAAAGACAGTTCATCTGACAGTGAGGTGACATTACTAGTGCAAAATCTGATGCAATCTATAATTACACAATGCAATGATACCTGCAGTCAGAGCTTCAATTTGAGAAGATGAATTCTGAAAGAGAAATAAAAGAGCTGGTGGAACGGAGCAAGAAGGAAAATGGAGCCCTTGGCCAGGAACTAAGGCAAGCCTTGTTAGCCAGGCCAGTAGCAGAGTTTAAGGTCAGATGATGCAAGTTAGTTTGTTGGTGGATCTATGGTGGTATAGGAGTGATTAGGAGCTCTGGAGGGGGTTCCATCCTGCAAATGAAGGCTCTTGGCTCCTGTTACTACCATGATTTGGTATTCTTCCCGATGTTTACAAGGTTCTTGGGAGAGTTAGCTTGGTCTTAGCGGCCGTGTTTCAATCTATGTTTGCTCAGCTGCACCGTGGTGGTTCTCACAGCCCAATCCAATCCACAAGCAGCACACACAAGAGTGCTGACAAGTCACAATTAACAATAGAGAAATGCATTGAAGAAGGTGCCTTCATTAGTAGTGCCTTGTACTATCAATTGTGCTACTGCCGCTGCTGTTTCCAGTTGACCATCTACCCACGCAAATTTCTTGTAGCTATTGATCCACAGGGAATCAGAAGTAATCTTGTGTTTGAAATCCGGCCCCCTTGGTGAATCTTGACCTGTACCCCTGGTCCTTCAGCTATCCTTGTCTGTGTACAAATCATGAATACATCCTCAGCCTTGCTGCTAGCAGCCGACACTGACAGCGTGAAGTTCTTCCAACAAACACCCCAACCTTACTTGCTACAATAGTTCCAATTTTGAATTGTGATAGGGCCCACCCCTGAAAGGGGGTAGTAGCCGTAAGGCGAAGTGGCTCTTAGTTACGCCGGCCTCGGCCGGAGTCATCTCTCTCTCTCTCTGAATTGCATCTGCTTCTCTCTAAATCCAACGAGCATTCACCTTGTGTCTCCATTGTCCCACCATTGACTGGGGTTTGAAAAGTGTTCATTCCAACACTTCTCCTCATCTCTATAATCTGTTTCTGGATACTTTCATGCTGCCACATCGGCAGAAACCTGTCAAAGTCACCCCAAACCACCACAGATCCACCCATAGAGCTAACTTACAGAATTCAATATGCATCTCAGGGCCGAGTCTGATGAGAGGGCAAAACAGACTGAAATAGGTTGAAGAGAAAGGTGCCTTCACCACATTGTCCCCGACCTTGTCTCATGATCCATGGAGGATGGACAATCTTCTTCACATCGTACAAATTAGGAAAAAGCCACACCTTGCGATAGCGGTTGTCCCACAATTTCAGCTTTGATAATGTCACCATGGACCTCTTTGCCCTTTTCAAGGGCTGCCAGGCTTGCACACGAATTGCAAATGCAAACAAACCTTATGTGGTTGGGCTTCATCCTTTCCCCAAACATTTGCTCATAAGTCTCCAAAGCCTCCATCCCGCGCCCAAGCTGTGCATATCCTGCGATGATGGCGTTACAAGATACCACATCTCCTTTAGTCATATTGTCGAACACTCCCTTTGCATCCTCGATGCACCCACAATTGGCATCATTCCACGATGGGTAGTGTTCCGAACATAGCTGTTTCAATTTTCCCGCTTTGAATGTTGTCCACCAATGGACCTCTTCCGCCCTTTTCTTCCACGGACCGGCTAGTTTGCACCCGCATTGGCAGACACAAATAAAGGATTGTGGTTGGGCTTCATTCACCCCCTTTCTACACCATTTCTCATAGGTCTCAAAGCCTCCATGCTGTGGCATATTATTCCTGCAATCAATTGCGCTCCAATACAACACCACATTTCGTTCAAAAAACCATTTAGCTGAACACTCCCCTTTACCAAAGGTGGGCAGAAGATAACGCGGGAGTGTGACGATTGTTGGTGAGGCTCACCATTTTGAAGCGCGTGAAGGTGCTGCTAGGGATGCACGATCCTCGCGGCGCCACGCTATGGTGATGATAGCGCGCCAGATAGAGCGCCTGTTGGGCATGCTCTTAGAGAAACCCAGATTAAGAAAGCCTCACTTTAAACAAGTTTGAGATAAGGCATATGCTCTTTCCCTTTGGGCGTGAACTCCACAACGATGCAAGTCATGTCAAAACCAGCTCAGATTGGAGCAGATCAGTGAGAGGCATAGGCTCGGTGTGAGCACTTGGAACAGGCAAATCCACTGGTTGGGTGTTTGAAGGTGACCTTGGGTTCCTAAAATCCTTCATCTATCTTTTGGGTCCCTCCCCCCCTCTATGTAAAGTAGTAGGCCGTAAACTCGCTGGACATAAAACACACTAAAACTTTAACTTCATCTTTTCTCAAGAAAGAGAATAACATCCAGAATAGAATATGCCTTTCGGCTTGATGTTTTACATCCATTCGAACGCATGTGTGTGAGAGAGAGACGAGGGCTTGCTTAGTTGCAAAGGATCCGTGTACGCAAGATGAGGGAGGAAGAAGAGCTAACGGAGTCTCTGGATATCCTGACAAAGGCAGGCGCTCGCACCGGCGTGATGAAGAAAAGGTGCGTTGCTCCACTAAACTGTCCTTCCTGCCACGTTAAATTTAGTTCCCGCATTCGTTTTGGGTATTGCTTTCGCCTCTTGACCCTCTCCCTTCCGATGAAATTAAGGAATTTGTAAATACTCCAGATCCTCCACTCTGCATGCGCAGTGGGATAGCCTGAGCGATTTGCAAAGCTGTAACTTGGGAGATATAATTGCTCTGAAAGGAAGTGAGGACGATATACAGTCACAGGGGATCGAACCTGAGCTACCTACACTTTTTCGTTTCGTTCCGGGCTTTGATTATCAAAGACAACCATTTTTCCGGAAATTGGCTGGTTCAGTCTCTTGGTGTGATTCCCAATCTCATGAGAACCTTCCTCAATGGGGTGGGCTCAGATATTATGATCCCGTCGTCCCTCCGGTGTTAACTCCATGGCTAGGTTACTATGTACGTCTAATGAAACTTAACGAAATTTGGGCTGTTCATTCTCAAATCATTTGTAGATACGCGTGGTTGAAGGGATCCTTGTGAACGAGGGTAGTGAAAAATGGTCATTTGTTTGCGGGTCTTATTTCCTTTCAATGTCTCTGCCCATGTGCCTGGTGTGCGTGGCTGGGGGCCGCAGGCGAAATCATTAAAGGGATTGAGGGAGGAATTGATCTCACTTGCATCGGTGGCCTTTATTGTCACAACTGAAGCTTGATACCTTGTCTGCTTGGTTTTATAAGGCATTTGGTGCACACAGATGGTGACTACCACCGCGCAGTGCATGTTTGGATCTATGTTGAAAGCACGGGGGAATTGCTGCTTCAGAAACGGGCTGATTGCAAGGATTCCTGGCCAGGTTTATGGGATGTTTCCAGTGCTGGCCACATCTCTGCTGGTGACACCTCTCTCCTATCTGCAAGGCAAGTTGAAACTGTGTCCCCCATGAGCATTTTTCTGGACGCCATGAAATTCCTTTCTTTCTCCTTGTCTCTCTCTCAAACCTGGTTCTGGGTGGGATGCATTTCGACTTCTCCAAAGAATGACGCGTACCATTGTAAATGAATCATACTAGTGCCCCACAGGAGAGTAACTCAGAGAAGGGAGTAGTGTAACTTCAAGAAATATTTTGAACTACTTGCACTGCAGACCAGGGGTAAAGAAGTTTGTTCATGACATGTGTCACCTGGGAGTCCTATTGTTCAACTAGGACTGACTATGGCTGTTTGTGATGCAATGTCAGAAATCAGAGTACAGGCAGGAGTTCATGTCTTTTTCCTGTTGTGATACCACACTCACCTAGTGCTGGTGGCAGGAGGGAGTTGCAGGAGGAACTTGGAATCACATTACCGGCGGATGCATTTGAGCTTCTTTTTGTGTACTTACAAGAAGGGTCAGTTAGGATATTGTTTCGTTCTTCTTTTGTATTCACTCAGAATGCTAACCATGCCCAGCCATAAACTGATATAGAAAAAGCAAGGTATCAAAGAAGCTTTTGGGAAGTGTTATTATTCTTTGCATGCCCTCAATAACATTATGGACAAGCATGAGAAGCCCGCCTTTTTAAATCCAACTTGCAGAGGGTTTTATTAAGCAGCCGCCTTGCATCTATGTTCTGAATAAATTGTTCTTTACGCATTGTTGCTAAGCTTGCTATCCACTCCAACTAGTATCATGGATAATCCAAGCTTTATTGTCTTAAGTTGCCAAATGAACATAGGTCTAAAGAATTGTCACTGCTAGTCTGTGAGCAAAACACTTAATGTATCTGTATGTGTGATTGCAGTGTCATTAATGATGGAACATACATAAACAATGAGAATAACGATGTGTACCTAGTGACACTTGTGGAACCGATTCCATTGGATGCTTTTGACCTTCAGGTGCGCTCACTTTTCAAAAGGACAAGCCTGCAGGGTCTCTTTTTGCTAAGTATCCAGCTCGTAACTGCTTGGACACCTGGTGTTTAGTGGAGGCTGTTAGTAAGCTTTGAAATTGAATCCACTCCTTTGAGTTTGAGACATGGTGCATATTATTCAAATGCCATTGAATTCATTTGCAGGAGTCAGAGGTGTCAGCAGTGAAGTATGTAGCTTGGAAAGAGTACGAAGAACTTTTAGGGAAAGAAGATGTGGCATATGTTCCTTACAATGTGGACAGCGAATATGGCCAGCTATTCTCGGCAATCCAGAAGAGGTTCATCCCTGTTTTATTGTATTTAGATATGCATGCAGATTTTCATGGAGAACTTTCGCTTAGCAAGGCCCAGTAGCTGGCCTAAGATTGCTGTCTAGTTCTACAGGCATTGATGTTGTATACGGGGTACTTTTATGTGTGCATATAATGTATTCATTGATTGCCTACTGTGTGCACACAAGACAGACGGAGAGAAATTAGGAAGAGATTTTTTGTGCCCAAGGGGAGGGGGAGCACAGTGAAGGAGAGAAAGTTGACATGCCTGGAGATTCTGGCAAAAGTTTCTTATGTGGTGCCTGCCCTTTTCCTCCCCCCAAAAATAGAGAAAGAGAGCGAGAAAATGTATTCATTAGACGTTGTTTGCCATAGCCTTGTGGCCATAACCCTGTGCTCAGTTTGGGCGGAAAAGAGAGAAGATGTACGTATAAGACTTCGTTTGCTGTAGCCTTGTGGCCATAGACCCCGCGCCCAGTTTTGGCAGAATAGAGATTGTACTCAAAAGACGTTGTTTGCCGTAGCCTTGTGGCCATTGACCCCGCGCCCAGTTTGAGCGGGAACAAAAGGGACAGAACCCACCTCTGTCAGGGGCTGACGTTGGTAGTAAGACTTTTGGAAGAATAGAGAGTGAGAGAAAGGGAGATTCTGGGAAGCATGAAGCCTAAGCAAAAACAGGCATTAGTTTTATCAATGGAAGTCTAAGGTGTCCTAAACTAAACGTCAATTGCACTGTGTAAATTTGGCGGAGAGAAAATACATGATCATGAATGATTTTGTACTCACAATATCCAGCAAACAGATATTATAGAGGGGCCAGGTGTGGGGACTTCCTGCTAGTGAAAGGTCTTGGTGGCCTTGCAACATAGTGGGTGATTGTCCGTTTTATTAATGCAGACTTTACTGTGCTTTTGAGGCAGATACGGGGTGGATGAGAAGGCCAGACTTGGGTCGCTACAAAACCAGCTTTTTCGTTATGTTCCTGTGACTCTCCAAGGAGAGGTGAGTCAGTAAATCAAGATGTCATCTGATGCTTCACACTTCACCAGGGTTAGTTAAAAGATAATTCCTAACTCCAGCTGTTCTGTTTTCATGAAACATTGAATGGGAATTTGGTCGATCTGGTAGACAGCGGCTTTCAGTATGTAGTACTTGTGATCCTGTTGTCCTGTTGAGTGTGGTTTGAAAATCACCCGGTAGAAGGCAGGGGCACAATGATATACTGTAGTATGTGGATGCATTTGTTCATGGCGGGACTCGTGATCCTGATATCCTACTTAATTACAGAATCTTGTGTTTAAAGCCCGTAGCAAACAAGGAGATCACAAGCTGCTGGCTTTCTTGTGTGAAAAGGTGGTAGGTGAGAAGGATTTATTCTGTGTATGAAGGGAAGTCCTGTGACATTAACAATGGAATTTGTTGGGCATGACAACAACAGTGCAACTCATTTGACATATGACCTTGTGGGACAGATTGCACGCCTAAGTGAGGGAGATGTTCTCGCTTTGTCATACACAATCCGTGCTGCAAGAGTGTTGGAGCGCATCTTCCTCAAGCAGGTTCTCCTCCATGTTTAGATGGTCTTTCCATGAAAATTGCAGTTCTTAATTCAGTTATTGTAGTATATTTCAGATAGGAAGAGACGGAGAAGAGAAATGGATAGATATTGTCTTGATGTTGCAGGAATGGGCAACAAACCCAGCGTTGAAGGACTGGCTTGAGGAGATGGCTGCAACTTCAGAGCTTGACAGACTCAAGTTTGCTTACTATCTCATCAATAAGAGTCCCTGGTAAAGTCACTGTTCCTCACTGGATGTAGCAGCTTGGTGCTCCAGGCACTACCCTAGATTTTTCTTTAAAGGGGGGTCAATGGATCAACCAATCACTTTGTGGGGGATTTCCCCAGCTACGCTCCTTGGGAACCTAAAGACTTCAGGGGAACTATTGGGCCACAAAATGGCCTTGCAAGAACACCGGCCATTAGAAAGTTCCTACCTTTTAACAGAGGGTCTGGCACCACAATTTGTGCTTGTTTTGTTGTGCATCGCTCTTCTTTTTGCAATTGTCATGAAGAGAGAATGTCAACATCTGGGGCCCAGTGTTTTTTAATCTGGCGAAAAATCACCAGATTTCGACCTGGAAAATGGGTCAGCTACTTTTACTAAGGAATTACGGGAGTAAAAACTCAAAAAAATCGCCAGAAAGCGCCAATGGTCAAATATCAGGAGCCAGATTTTTCCTACGTGGACCTGTTAAAATATGACACCTGTAATATAGCCACTTTTCTAACTAGGTCACCTCGTTGGCTAGTTGAAACTCATAAGGCATGTCAGCAATTATGGTCACTGGGTAGAATCTACATGTCGCCCTGCCTGCGATTTTGGAAAAGTGAAAAAGAAAACACTGCTGGGGCCCTCAACTGCAAAAACAAACGTCTTTTTGTTGTTTATTTTTCAGTTCCTGGTTGATTTAATAGCTTAAGTGGCAATAGCTGGTGCTTAGTTTGGCAAATGGGTGGCTGCAGTGCATATCCGTTCCATTTGGCCAGATTCAGTCAAGTCCGTACTGCCTTTGTGTTGAACACACTTTTGTCAACAACTATCCATCAACCTCCCAACTGGTGCAGGCACTTAGCATTCTCATGTCAGGTTCAGTCATGCCCTAGTCTCAGAGCATAGTTTTGCTGTCAAGCCACATTTGCAATTTTCTCAAGGAGTCATGTTATTTTCTAGCATAACCATGTGCAGGTCTATACTAGATGAGAATGAGGCATTTTTGACAACGGCGGATTCGGCAGTTCAGATAGAAGAGAAAGCAGTTGTGAGAAGTGTTCCTGGCTGGGGGGGCCTGAAGTACAGGGCTGCATTCCCTGTTTGTAAAGCAGCAGGTGCAAATTTCTACCCAACAGATATGGACCGTGAGGTAAGCCGTGTAACACACCTATCTCTCAACATTTGCCCTCGTAGAGAGAGCAGCTGTCACGGTTTAGGTGAAAGGCAAGCATGAACTAACTTGGTGATTGACCTGTCCCTGAAGCACATAAGACTTGGGAGAGCAGAAAGCTGGCATATGTATGCTCCACTTCGAAACAGAGAGAGAAAGAGGATGTACTCAGACGACATTGTGTGCCGTAGCCTTGTGGCCATTGACCCTGTGCCCAGTTTGAGCGGAACACGAAGGGACAGAAACTACCTTTGTCAGGGGCTGACTCCGGTAGTATGACTTACCTTGGAACGGACAATTTATCCGAGTTTTCCAGATATCCTCTAGAAATCCCTTCACACAAACATCAATCCGCTGTATGTGATTTTCCCAATAACTAGACCCCAAAAGGGCCTGGGATTTTGGCTCAGCCTCGAGACTTTCAAAGTTGGTAAACAGAGGTACAGGAACGATTCCGTTGATGGATTTGAAGAGATGTCTCTCTGGTGAAAATACCCAGGACAATGAATCAGAAAGTGGATATTGACTTCAGGTTGCCCACACAATGGGCATTTGCAATCCCCCTTTCCTCTCTGCGTCTGTTTGCTTTTCAAAGGTAGGGTTCCCCCCGAGTTTAAATTTCAGTCTAGTGCTGAGAGTGGGTAAAGCCTTGAGGTCATCCATGATGGCCACACCCATGTCACACAGTGGAAACAAGTTCAGGGAAGTTTTCTGCCTAACTTCATTTTCATCAGACAATTTCCTGGCAACAGACATGGCTTTGGATACTAGCCTCTAAGTTATCCAGCAGGGTCAAGACTGGGGACTTAGATTTGGATACTTGAAATCCTCTTCTACCCTCTTCCGCCAGGACTTAGCCTGTTTGACAGGGCGATCCTGCTTCCAAGATATAGAATCGATTAACTTAGGATGTCTGATATTAGTCATATGTTGCAGCTGACCCCATCATGTGACCTTGAATCATCCCGTCAGGTTAAGGGAGGAATGCCAAACTCACCCTGAACAGCCACATCAGCTGTTTTGGAGCATGCTGACATGCACTCCTTGAGCACCCCCATTTGAATGGTTTCTAGAGACTTAGCCTGGTTGGAGTTGTCAACCCACACTGCAGATGCGTACTCCAAGGTAGGCCTAATAACGCTGCAAAGCATGGCTTTTTTTACGTCAGAGTTGATCCCTCTGCAGTGGAAAAATCTAGTGAGACCCAACGCTTTGCACTTGCCAGATTGAACAGCTTTTGTATATGCGCTTCCCAATTACAGTTGGAGGAAAACTCAACGCCAAGGTATGTGTAGGAAGGGTGGACAGGAATCTCTTGGCTTCCCCACTGCCACTTGAGGTTGCCTCCTCCCTCCCAACGGTCGTTGAATGCCACCACTGTGCACTTACTGACGGTAGCCTCTAGCCCCAAAGGTCAAAGTACCTCTTTGCATAATCAATCAACTCCTGAAGATTGGATGGAGTCTCCCCTATGCCTGCGAAGTCTTCCGCAAACATAAGGGCATGGTGGCATCACCCACCCTTAACCCAAATCCCTCACTTTCCACATCCTCGAGTAGTTGATTGATGAAAACATTGAAGAGCAGAGGGGAGAGGGTACATTATTGAGCTACACCTTGGTCTATGTCAAAGAAGTTAGACTTCTGTCCATTAACAGTGACACAGCTTTTAGTGTGAGCATACAAGTTATGGACCACTCTCCACATCTTTCCCTTGATCCCGGAAGACCAGAGTCGGAGCCATAGACCGTCTCTCCACACAGTGTCATAGGCCTTTTTGACATCCAGGAAAAGACAAAAGTAGGTTTCCCTTCTTTTTTCCTTCCCTGGATAATCTGGCTGAGTGTGAAGATATGATCCACGCAGCCCCTGTTTCGCCGAAAGCCAGCTTGGCCTTCATGGAAACAACCTCTGGACTCCAGATCAACCTCGAGACGAGTACTTATAACTCTGCAGGATATCCTGCCAACTGCATTAAGAAGCGTGATGCCCCGATAGTTACCCGGCTCTTCTCTGTCACCTTTCTTATATAAATTGACAATGACCCCCTGCTGCCAGCGAAAGGGGGTAATTTCATTCCGCCATATAAGGTTAAAGAGAAGAACAAGGGCCTCTATCATAGGGTCACCACCATGCTTGATAAGCTCATTGACAATGCCATCAGGGCCACCAGCTTTGTATCCGTTTAGATGCTCAATTGCTTCCGCAATCTCAGAGGAACTAATGGGAGCATTATAACCCTTGGAAATTTACTCCAGTTCATCGGGGCTGTCTTTGAATCATAGACACAGTTCTTTCTACTGTGTCATTCCATTCTTCAGAAAACCCCTCGCTGCTAGAACTAGAATTTCTGCCAAGTGTACTGTAGTGGGTTTCGAAGGTGTTGACAATGTCAGCCGTTGAAGTCACCACTGCACCCTTAGGGGTCCTCAGCGCTTGTACTTGCTGACAATTTTTCGGCTTGTACAGACGTTGAAGGGCCAACCAGAATTTCTGGTCATTACCACCGTGGTGGTTTGAGTTTATTTCCCTGTATAACTTATCCCAATATAGTTTCTTCTGAGACCTGACAAGCTGATTGATATCTTTGCGGAGCTGGTAGTACCTAACCCAAAGGTCATTATTGACTTTCATTCTGCAGCACTCTTTATAGAGGGCTCGTCTCTCGGCAATCTTGAGTGTCCACCAATTAACAGCTCTACCGCAGACAATTAGTTCCTCCCAATGATCTTTTCAGCCACAGAAAACGAAACTCTCCCAAGAGTCCACCGCTCTTTCGACTTCATTTCTTGCATTGCCAGCGCGAGATTGAAGGTCTTGGAGCGAATGGACAAAGTTGGGCAGAGCCTCTTGCAAGGCCTGGACATACTCAGCCTTGACCTCTTCATTTCGGAATTTTTCAATGCGCCACTTCTGGATCGAACGTTTCACAGATCTCTTGGTGTTGGGGAAACACCTTTTGATCTCAGTCCAAACCAGAAAGTGGTCAGAGGTACCAATTTCAGTTCTGTCAATTAACACATTGGCGCACTGGGGAAACAGATTCTTGTCCACTATGATATAATCCACAATGGACCGTTCCCCAGTTTGGGCTTTCTCACGGGTCCACTGCACCTGGTCACCTTTTGACCTATTGTTCAGGATCGAAAGCTGAAGCTCTTCCAGACAGTTAATTAACCGTCTTCCATTAGAGTTCAGCTCGTCCTCACCAAAAGGTCCGATGATATCATCCTGGTGAAGACCTTTACCCACCCGGGCATTGAAGTCACCCAATAAGACCACCTGACCCTGGCAAGGAACTTAGCACAGTCCAGCTTTACGTCTTCGAAGGCTTTATCTGCGTCAGCGCTAAGGGCCCCCTCTGTGGGCATGTAAACACAGCCCACAAAGAGGTCCTTCCTACTCACGCTGCCCTTCAATTTTAGTTTCAGCCAGATACTGTGCTCATACCGCAAATCCTTGTTGATAATTTCACAATTGTCACACAAGAAATCACGGACAAAGAAGCCAACACCTTTTTGCCCACGCTTGGCAGTGGTCACCTTAAGCGCACACATCTTGCCAAACCAACGGTAGCCGTTGACATCTCCAACCAGTTTGTCCGAAGTTTCCCATGTCTCTTGCCCAGCACAGATATGAATACCATTTGACTGAAGAACTTGTCCCACTTCAAATTGTTTCCTTTGATTAGTCAACCCCGAGAAGTTGAAAGTCAGCCGCAAGCCAGCCTTTTGCATATGGATTGTTTGCCGTCTAGGGAGCCTATGATTGCTCCTGGACGACCAACCGCTCTGCAAAGGGGGATCAGTTGCCCCATGTGTAGATTTTGGGCGTCTAGAGTAAACCTTAAGGATTGGCAAACCATTCCGAGTGCCAAATCCTTCAGGCGAAGATTTAATTCTTCTAGAGTAAACCTTAAGGATTGGCAAACCATTCAGAGTGCCAAATCCTTCATGCGAAGATTTAATTCTTCTAGAGTAAACCTTAAGGATTGGCAATCCATTCAGAGTGCCAAATCCGTCAGGTTCCTGACGCTCAGCCTCAGCACACATAGGGCCAACTAACCTGTCTGGCTGCTTGGTATCAATCTCTTCCAGGGCTTCAAACCGGTTAGAAACTTTGAAGTTGAAGTCCCCACACTTGACTGTCTTCCTAGAGCGCCTCATTGAATCACCACTGTCTAAGACCACCCTCCAACCAGTCAAGGGGCGAATTTCTTTGAAGCTGATTTGATGTGGGATTCTATTTGTAGCAGATTTAGGCAATGAAACGTTCAAAGTACCTCTGTTATCCAATCTTGAGATGGTGCCATTAGCCACATAATCCAAGCCTAAGCTGGAGCAGGTAGTTTTAAAGGACACATCATCCATCCTGGGATTCACCCCAAAAACTACACATGAAGCTCTAGATTTGGCATAAGTAACCATTTCCCAGGAATCACCCTGAGTAGTGTTATTATCGGAGTGGCCAAATATTTTTTCTGTATTCGCAGGCTGTAAGTTTAAGCACAAGGACCAACCCTAGCCCAAGTGCCGAGCATGCTAGACAGACCATTTTGGGCGGAGGGGCTGCCCCCAAGCGGTAGGGTTCCGCTTGTTACCATTCAGAGATCATAACTCCAAAGGAGCTGCAGGGAATGGCCCGCGTAGAGATGTTCTAAAGAGGGAGAGGCCCCAGACTCTCCAACTAAATCCAATGTACTACCTTACCCAAAGCAGAGTGCTTCAGGTCAAAACAAACCAAGACACGAGGTCACAAGGCCGGCATTTAGTCACAGAGACATTTATCTACTCCCATTTCAAGTCCACCCAATGTTGATAGGCTTCCTAGAGGGCAGGGAGAGTTTTGTCAGAGAGAGATTGTACTCATAAGACGTTGTTTGCCGTAGCCTTGTGGCCATTGACCCCGCGCCCAGTTTGAGCAGGAACAAAAGGGACAGAACCTACCTCTGTCAGGGGCTGACGTTGGTAGTAAGACTTACCTTCATATATAGAATTAATCCGGGTTTTCCAGATATCCTCTAGAAATCCCTTCACACAAGCATCAATCTGCTGTGTGTGATTTGCCCAAAAACTAGGCCTCAGGAGGGCCTG
This sequence comes from Takakia lepidozioides, assembly GCA_030704615.1. Taxonomy (NCBI): domain Eukaryota; kingdom Viridiplantae; phylum Streptophyta; class Takakiopsida; order Takakiales; family Takakiaceae; genus Takakia; species Takakia lepidozioides. The sequence goes on along the minus strand of CM060731.1, from coordinate 94,312,861 downwards.
GGCTTTTGGCTCAGCCTCGAGACTTTCAAAGTTCGTAACAGGGGTACAGGCACAATTCCCTTGATAGATTTGAAGAGAGCGTCTCTTTGGTGAGAGAACCCTGGACAGTGTATCAGAAAATGAATACTGTCTTCAGATTGGCCACACAACGGGCAATTGCACTCTCCCTTTCCTCTCTGCTTCTGTTTGCTGTTCAAAGGTAGGCTTCCTGCCCTGAGTTTAAATTTCAGTCTAGTGCCGAGAGTGGGTAGACCCTTGAGGTCATCCAAGATGTCCTCCCCCATGTCACTGACTGGAAACAAGTTCAGGGAAGTTTTCTGCCTAACTTCATTTTCATCAGACAATCTCATGGCAACAGACATGGCTTTGGACACTACAGCCTCTAAGTCAGATTTATCCAGCAGGGTCAAGACTTGCAGGTCCAGGTCCAGGTCCTTGAGAAAATCTTGTACTCTCTTCTGCCAGGACTTAGCCTGTTTGACAGGGCGGTCCTGTTTCCAAGATATAGAGTCGATTAACTTAGGATATCTGGTGTTGGGCATATGTTGCAGCTGACCCCACCATCTGACCTTGAATTCATCTCGTCGGGAGCTTAAGGACGGAATGCCAAACTCACCCCGAACAGCCACATTGGCTGTTTTGGAGCATGCTGACATACACTCCTTAAGCACCCCCACTTGAATGGATTCTAGAGACTTAGCCTGGTTGGAGTTATCAACCCATATTGCAGATCCGTACTCCAAGGTGGTCTATGCTGAAGTTTGGCAATTTTGTTGAGATGAACTCCCCACATATCTCCTTGCATACGCCAATCAGGCAATCCGCCGGTATGTTTGACTGACCACTGAACATGAAACACAACATTATGTTATCTGGATTAGATATCTCATGGCATTATTTCAGGATTGAGAGGAAAGACCGAAGTTTGAAACAAATCATAATGTTACAGATATCAGGCCAATATACAAATGAGAATCCCACTGGGAAGAAATGGAATTGAAAGAAACTAACTTACAATTAAGATGGAATAGGGGACATTCAATTGTGACTGCAATATGGAATAAATGGAATGGAATAAATCAAAGTCACAATTAAACTGGAAATCTCAAAAGTTGCAGATCATTTAATTGGTTTCAAAAGAATACTTTATTATTCAACAGTGAAGAACGAAAATGGAGACATCGTTGGCGTTTAAATGTACTGTCATATATGCCTGCCTAAAATTGAGATGAAGGACTATATCATGGTGATTCAGCACACCCCCAATGAATCTCTTCAAAACTTATTGGGTACCCAGAAAGTGATCATACTGATTATTGTGGGTATTCGATGGAACCACATGGAGATTCTGAACTGGTTCAAGAACACTCCGGTGAGCCCGTGAAGAATCTTTCTATTTCTGATGATTCCGAATGGTCGGAACTTACAGTTGACGTAGGTGTGTATTGTGCCAAAGGTCTAATAACGCGACAAAGCATGGTTTTCTTAACCTCAGAGTTGACCCCTCTGCAGTGGAAAAATTTAGTGAGCCCCAGAGCTTTGCCCTTGCCAGTTTGAACAACTTTCCGGATATGTGCATCCCAATTACAATTGGAGGAAAACTCAACGCCCGGGATCTCTTGGCTACCCCACTGCCACTTAAGATCACTTCCTCCCTCTCCTCTGTCGTTGAATGCTACCACTGCACATTTGCTGACATTAGCCTCTAGCCCCCAAAGATCAAAGTATCTCTTCGCGCAATCAATCAACTCCTGGAGATTGGTTGGAGTCTCTCCTATGTCTGCGAAGTCATCCGCAAACATAAGGGGCTGGTATGGTGGTATCACCCACCCTTAACCCAAATCCCTCACTTTCCACATCCTCGAGGAGTTGATTGATGAAAACATTGAAGAGCAGAGGGGAGAGAGTACATCCTTGAGCTACTCCTTGGTCTATGTGAAAGAAGTTGGACTTCTGTCCGTTAACAGTGACACAGCTTTTGGTGTGAGCATACAAGTTGTGGACAACTCTCCACATCTTTCCCTTGATCCCACAAGACTAGAGGCGGAACCATAGGCCATCTCTCCACACTGTGTCATAAGCCTTTTTGACATCCAGGAATAAAACATAAGTGGGTTTCCCTTCTTTTTTCCTTCCCTGGATAATCTGGCTTAGAGTGAAGATATGATCCACACAGCCCCTGTTTCGCCGAAAGCCAGCTTGGCCTTCGTGGAAACAACCTCTAGACTCCAGATCAACCTCGAGACTTGTACTAATAACTCTGCAGAATGTCTTGCCAACAGCATTGAGGAGCGTGATGCCACGGTAGTTCCCCGGTTCTTCTCTGTCACCCTTCTTGTATAGATTGACAATGACCCCCTGTCACCAGCGAAAGGGGATCATTTCAGTCTTCCAGATAAGGTTAAAGAGGAGAACTAGGGCCTCTATCATGGGATCGCCACCGTGCTTGATAAGCTTGTTGACAATACCATCAGGTCCACCAGCTTTATATCCATTTAAATGTTCAATTGCTTCCACAATCTCAGAAGAACTTATGGGAGCGTTATAAGCCATATACCCCAGTTCATCAGGGCTGTTTTTGAATCATAGGAACAGTTTTCCAACTGTGTCCCTCCATTCAGGAGAAGACCCCTCACTGTTAGACCTAGAAGTTCTGCCAAGGATACTGTAGTGAGTTTCAAAGGTTTTGACAATGTCAACCGATGAAGTCACCACTGCACCTTTAGTAGTCTTCAGCGCTTGTACTTGCTGACCGTTTTTCGGCTTGTACAGACGTTGAAGGGCCAACCAGAATTTCTTGTCATTACCACCATGGTGGTTTGAGTTTATTTCACTGTATAACTTGTCCCAGTATAATTTCTTCTGAGACCTAACAAGCTATATCTTTACGGAGCTGGTAGTACCTCGCCCACAATTCTCTGTTGGTTTTCAAATTGCAGCACTCTTTATAGAGGGCTCGTCTCTCAGCTATCTTGAGTTTAATCTCATTGGTCCACCAATTAACAGCTCTACCGCAGACAATTAGTTTCCTCCCAATGATCTTGTCAGCCACGGAGGAAACAAAACTCTCCCAAGAGTCCACTGCTCTTTCGACTTCATTTCTTGTGTTGTCAGAGCGAGACTGAAGTTCTTGGAGCGATTGGACAAAATGAGGGAGAGCCTCTTGCAAGGCCTGGACGTACTCAGCCTTGACCTCCTCATTATGGAATTTTTCTATGTGCCACTTCCGAATCGAACGTTTCACAGATCTCTTGGTGTTGGGAAAACACCTTTTGATCTCAGTCCAAACCAGGAAGTGGTCAGAGGTACCGATATCAGTTCTGTTATCAACACATTGGCACACTGGGGGAACAAATTTTTGTCCATTATGATATAGTCCACAATGGAACGTTCCCCAGTTTGGGATTTCTCACGAGTCCACTGCACTTGGTCACCTCTTGTCCTGTTATTCAAGGTCAAAAGCTGAAGCTCTTCCAGACAGTTAATTAACCGTCTGCCATTAGAATTCAGCTCGTCCTCACCAAAAGGCCCAATGATATCGTCCTGATGGAGCCCTTTGCCCACCCGGGCATTGAAGTCACCCAATAGCACCACCTGACCTTTGGCAAGGAACGAAGCACAGTCCAGCTTTACATCTTCGAAGGCTCTGTCTGCGTCAGCACTAAGGGTCCCCTCTGTGGGGATGTAAACACAACCCACAAAGAGGTCCTTCGTACTCATGCCGCCCTTCAGATTCAGTTTTAGCCAGATACTATGCTCGTACCTCAAACCCTTGTTGATAATTTCACAATTGTCAAACAAGAAATCACGGACAAAGAATCCAACCCCTTTTTGACCGCGTTTGGCAGAGGCTGCCTTGAGAGTACACATCTTACCTGCCCATTTATAACCTCCAACCAGTTTATCCGACGTTTCCTATGTTTCTTGCCCAGCACAGATATGAATATCATTAGTCCGAAGAACTTGTCCCACTTCGAGTTGTTTCCTTTGGTTGGTCAACCCTGAGAAGTTGAAAGTGGCCAGCCGCAAGCCAGCCCTTTGCATGTGAATTGTTTGTCGTCTAGGTAGCTTGTGATTGCTCCTGGACGGCCAACCGTTCTGCAAAGGGGGGACAGTTACCCCATGTGTAGATTTTGCTCGTCTTGTGTAAACTTTGAGAATTGGTAAACCATTCAGGGTACCAAATCCTTCAGTCAGAGAGAGAGAGAGGGAGAGAGAGAGGGAGAGAGAAGAGTCGGGCTGAAGCTGGGGTAGCTAAGAGCCACTTCACCTTTCAGTTACTTCCCCCTTTTGGAGGTGGGCCACACTTCAAAACATGGTAATGAGCTTGTGACCTGGGTGGGTCAGGAGTTTCAACTGTGGAGTGCAAGTCTAAGCAAGGAACAACAGGAAGCTGCCACTGGGTTTTTCACAGTCATTCGTAGACCAGAGGGTCTTCAAGATGTGAAGACTGGCAAGGCCTATGACTTGCAGATTGTTCCTTACTCTGTAGAGTATTCTGCGCTTCTCAGGGAGGCTGCAGACCTCTTGCATGAAGCTGAACGCTCGGCAGAAAACCTGAGGTAAATATTTACAAGACTGAAGTTCTTGAGCTTTGAGTTTTTTGGTATCTGTGGTTCTACTGTGTTGTTCTACCTGTGCCGCTTGGCCTTGTGACCTCCTGAGGACGCCATTAGATTCTTGTGTCTTTCTCTCTGTCTCTCTTTCCCGTTTCCCATGTGTCCTCGTGGCCCTGTGTGAGCATTATAGCTTTTCTTTCTTTCTTAAACTTTCTTTCGTTCTCTATCCTCTTCCATGCTGTTGCATTCTAAGTGGTAGATGGTAGATTGTGCTTTTGTTACATACATTACTACATGAAGGAGATATCTGGTTTCCACATGTGATTCTGGCCATGAAACATGATCCTGGTGTCAAGTGCACATATAGAGGAAATGAGATGTGATTATGAAGCAAAATCTGCTCTTGCATTGTGTCAGCTTAAAGAGGCTGCTTAAAGCTAAAGGGGAGGCCTTTTTGTCAAATGACTACTATGATTCAGACATTGCTTGGATGGAATTGGTACGTACATGTCATTATCTCTGATTTCGTAGGCTATATCCTCCTTACAGCCTCCACTAGTTGGCTGTAGCATGTGGTCAGAAATTTCCTCCACTGTGGCCATCAATACAAAATTTCCTTGGAGTGGATATTTCCTTAGGGAGGTTTCCTGAGTGGGGTTGAGTCGGGCAAGACCTTCAGGCATATAGTTCCAAACCTGTGTTGTTTGGTCCACGTGTGGGGTTGGGGGGGCTTCATTCCCCTCTTTTGTCTCCATTGGTTCAGTTCAGTGGAGACACCTCTCTGCATTCTGAAAATTGATATGATGGCTTTCAGCTTCATAAAAGGTATGGAGCAGCCTGTGAACATCATTAAAGAAGAGGACAATGTAGGTACTTGAACTAAAGTAATTGCTGAAGGTGTTATTTCAGGAAATCAAACCTTGACCCCTGACCTATTTTGTTGTGTTAGCAGGATTCTTCAATAGATGTCACAATCGGTCCATACGAGACATACGAAGACACTCTCTTCGGCTATAAGGTCTGCCCTGAATGCATCCCCTGGATGTTTCTGGAATGTGACACAAGATAGTGCTCAGAATCGTGTTATGTCTTTATTGCTATCTAAAAGGCTGCTAACATTCGAAGGACTTTGATGTGTAAAATCTGCCTAACCTGCGAGTCTTCTCCATTTTCATGCCCATCTGCAGACAACTAATCTAAAAATTTGATGTCTGTTTATGGGTGTAACCTCTATGCTAGCTTGTCTAGTTTGCACAGAGCAATAACAACTAAATGAGAGTGAGCTTAGTTTAAATGAATTGAGGACAGCATAGTTAAGTGAGTTCAGCATGTGGCCAATGTAGCTCTATCCTGACTGATTGGTCTATGTGATCATAGGCAACATTTGAGGCATTCATTGGGATTCGGGATGATGAGGCCACCTTGCAATTGAAGCTCTTCAGCGAACACCTCCAGGTGCAGATATTTGGCTTATAAGGGGAACCCACCTCATGTTTAGTGTAGGTGACATATATATCATTGTTCCCAGACTTCAATATAGAGATAGGGGGTCTAAGTTTGCAGTCAGTAGTTGCTCTTTGTTCTATATATGCTGTGGGAGATGTAGAGGGAGGGGAGCAGGAAAGAGTGATGGGGAAGTGGTTTGAGGCAGGAGCTGGAGGACAACCTACCAATGGCCTCAGATTACAAGTCGAAAGGTGTCTCAGCTTCTCCCATCCGTGTCATTCAACTGCTTTACAACAGTGGGGTATTCCTTCTTCAGCCTTTCTCACTTTTGTTATGTCAAAATACAGATTGTAACTGGGATTTGAGTACATGCTAAGCAGGGCAATGACCAACCTAGAGGCAAATGATCTGGGTGCAGGATGTGAAGGGACCTCAAACAGTGGCCTTCAATTTGCCCAATGACGATAGGATCGTGAAAGAGCGCGGAAGCGCCATGGTTATGCTTAAGAACATATCACAGGCCAAGTAACTTATACACTTCCCTATCTTTCTGTGAGTCTTTGAAATGCCATCCACAAAAATTGCACTTTGTTTCCAGTGGCTAGGGACACTAATGCCAGGTAGCAGCTGGTGTTCACACTTTTAGACTTTGGCAAGGGACCACCAGAATCAGTCGTTACCACTTCATTTCCCAGATATCTAAATAGGATCACTGACAAGTTGCCAAGTTAAGCAACACTGGTTTCTTAATCTCGTGCAGATTTGACTACATATTGCTCCCAATCGCAAAGGTGTGTGTCGCTGCATCACAGAGAGAAGATGTCGATTTCGACTCATTCTTCACACACACCATTTGCCATGAATGCTGTCATGGGATTGGCCCCCATGGAATTATCACTCCAGATGGACGAGAGTCTACTGTGCGCCTGGTTGGCTGCCCCACCCTCTTTGCTGGTCCTTGGGGAGGGAGGGGAAAGTAGTAGAAGAAGAAAATTTATTTCATACACCAAGGGCCTCTGGCCATAACCAGAAGAGGTAATAAAGAACCCATCAGTCGCTCAGAGTTGGAGTACCTCATGGAAGCTGCTCGGTACTGCAGGTCCTCATAGCTGAATGTTTCTGCCAAGGATGAGGAATCTCTAGAGGGATAGGACTATTGTCCCCTGTTCCTGTAATATGTAGGGCATGGGAAAAGGAAACAAATGTTTCTCCACTTCGATTGTGGTACATACTGGACAAATTCAAGCTTCATCAGGTGTGTATGGGTGTGAGAGTGGATTTGGAAGCTGCCGAGGGTCCTTGTGAGTGATGTGGACTATTTGGGTGGAGAGTTAGGAAGGGACGATGATGTGGTTATCTCTAATGACTAGGGGAATGTTTTCTTAGAAATGGGAAAGTGTTATGAGCTGGGTCGGCAGTCCCCCTTGTTCGTTTAGCTTTCTGGTCACTCTCTGGTCAGCCTTTTAGAGGAGGACTCAGAAAGATGCAGCTATTTTTATTCTTGACCTTCATAAAAGAAGCCGTTATCCTTTAGGTGATGCTTCAGTGTTTTGAATGTAAGACTCTATGACTTCCCACAGAGGAAAAGAAAGAAAGAGGGGGTCTCAAGGCCCCAAACCAGAACAAAGAAGGGAGAGAGAGATAGAGAGTACAACATTGGAGAACTTGAAATCTACTTGTTGGGCTAACAGGAGCTGCAAGAGCTGTACTCAGCAATTGAGGAGGCCAAGGCAGACATCGTCGGGCTTTGGGCATTGCACTATCTTATTGACCAGGTATCCTACTCTACCTTTGCGTATTCATTCATGTAGCAAGAGAAATTTTAAGCCTGCTGTGGACAAAGCCTTGCAGAAAATAAGTCAAAGATGTGACCCAAACTCCAGTAAGTTGAGGGAGTCGCAAATGTGTGTCATCCTGAAATTATAGCTTCTGTGGTTTCCAAAGAAGTGATGGAAAGATGTACCTAACCAGGCAAAGTTGTTTGTTGGCTGCAGAGTTTGCTGCCCAAAAGCTTAGGAAAAACTATGTATGTCTCCTTCCTTGCCGGCTGTTTTCGCTCGATTCGATTTGGGCTGCAGGAGGCTCATGGGTACGAGATCCCTACTTCTTGAATATATAAGTACAAACCCATCACTATCCTTAAATTTCCTATACGGAGTTGTAATCAGAAAACAAGGTCATAAGGAACTAGGACCGGTGATTTTCAGGAGACCTTTGTAAGCAATGGGGATCGTGATTCATGGTGCCAGTGGCTTACATCAAATCTATTGGAGTCTGAGAACCCAGAAGTTACTTGGTTGCAACTTTGTGCAGTTCTCAGATAACAAATCATGTAACAGTTTGCTGGACAGTAACCACACAGTGACAAGCAGAGAAGTTTAATGGCACACATCATTCCTAACATGGAAAGTTGTGTGTGGATTCACCAGGAAAGGGCAAGCACTGCAGTTCAACTGGATATTAGAGAAAGGTGGCTTTGTGGCAAATGGCGATGGCTCCTTCTCTGTTGACTTCATCAGAGTAAACAACCCCCTTTTTAGCCATGTTATTTCCAATTGATTAATCTAGGAGTGACACGCTTGGGAGTAGATGTGCAGCCAAGGAGTTGATATTCTCAGCTTGGAACACTGATTTCCTTGGCTTTCTTCACCTATGGAGTAGCATCAGACTAGAATGCATAGACAGGCTAGGATGCACACTATAGGACTCCAACTACATGAAAGCTACTTAACTGCATGTCAGTTCAGGGTACAAGTGTTTGTTACTGTTTTAGAATGTTCCCTGGTGCGAGCTGCATCCTGTCTGATAGGAAAGCACTTTTGATCATTGCTTTTTTCAGCTTCATAAATCTTACTATCAATGCATGCAGGTCAGAGATAGCGTGGAGGAGTTGAGCAGAAAGATTTTGACAATAGAGGCTACTGGGGATAAGTCCGCAGCCCAAGCTTTGTTGGAGAAGTACGTGACCTTAACGCCACAGTTGCAGCAAGCTTTCGCCTGTCTCCAAGATGTCCAGGTAACATTGATAAAAGCTTAACATCAAGGCCAGTGTGACTGGCTGCGTTTTCATTCAGGTGCATGCAATCCACCTGTGCTCCACCAGATCCGGTACATTTTATTTCCTGCTGCGAACTTAGGAATTTGGCAGTGTGGCACAGAGTTTTCTCTTCACTTGTTGGCAACATTCTAACATTTATTTTCTTATGATAAATGCAGGTTCCAATAGACATTGTTCCAGCATTTGAGGTTTTAAATCAGTTGAATTTGGGAGGCTTGGCTCCCTGACTGGATGTGCACTTCAACAGAAAGAATAATCTGGAAGTGTTCTGTGTATGCAGCAGTACTCTTAGCATGATTTTTGCAAAGTTGATAGCGAGATTTTTGCACATGGCCAAAGTATGTAGCTTAGCTTGATGTGGAAGGAGTGCTGGGTCAGTTGACTGCTGACTGGTTTGCTCAAAAGCTACTGTTTTGCTTATTGTCCAAATTATTTTCGCAGTGAATTTCCTGTCAGCTGAAGAATCAATTTAGTAACTTTCCAGTTTGACATATAAATGGAGAAATTTTTGTCCCAATATTTTTTCCATCAAAACATATTCGGCCTGGATACAACTTAGTATGTGCCTTTCTAATGTAATATTAGTTCTAACAGGACAATCCACATGGACTAAGGTAGAGGGTACAACTTAGAATGTGCCTTTCTAATATAAATATTCTGAACAGGACAATCCACCTGGACTAGGTAGACGGGGAGCCTAGACCAGCGCGACAAGGGATTCCCTGACCGGCTACGGCCTGTAGCCGGTCAGCCTCAGTGGACATAATGGAGATTCTTGGATGACATCCATAAGGATGACTGTCAGTCATCTAGATGCAATCAATATATCAAGGGAGATGTTTGTTTTGTAGCGTCCTTGAGATCTCCCAAACCGCGGGCCGGTGCTTGGGTGCTTGGTGCCGTTGGAAATTTTGGAAAAATGGCAAAGTGGGCTCTCCTGGAGCAGTGATTGGCCCTTCACTTGGGAGATTTGGAATTTCAAGTACTTTTGGTCGTTGGAAATTCGGGAAAAATAGCAAAGTGGGCTTTCTTGGAGGAGTGATTGGCCCTTCACGTGGGAGATTTGGAATTTCAAGTACTTTTGGTCGTTGGAAATTCGTGAAAAATAGCAAAGTGGATATATCAATATATTAAGCCTCGATAGGGGAGATTGCAAAAATAGCAAAGTGGGTTTTGTTGGAACAATGACCTTGCAAAAATAGGTGGGCTTTGTTGGAACAATGACTTGGAGATCTCCCAAACTGCAGGTTCTCTGGATGCATAGGGGATTGCACTTGGACTTAGATGACATTGGACATTGGAGGTCGCACTTGGGCCTCTACATGAGAGACGCACTTGGATACATATTAGGAGATTGCACTTGGGCTTAGATTTCAATTCTTCACACATGTGCCAATGGCATAGGCTACCCTAGGCCTAGATCTCCCAAACAGGAGGGTCTCTAGATATATAGGGGATTGTCCTTGGACTTAGGTGACATTGGAGACCGGAGGTCGCAGGGCATCTACATGGTAGAAGCACTTGGATACATAAGAGATTGCACTTGGGCTTAGATTTCAATTCTTCACACATGGGCCAATGGCACATGCTACCCTAGATCTCCCAAACATTGGGGTCTTTGGATACATAAGAGATTGCACTTGGACATAGATAACACTGGACAATTGAGCCAACGACACAGGCTAAAATAGAAAAGTGGGTTTTCCTGCAACAATGATTTGAGCCTCGATAGGAGACATTGATGATTAGCGAGACGTTTGTTTTGTTTTGTTTTGTTTATTTTGTCATGTAGCGTTGAGATGTCCCGAATCGTGGGGCCCCAGCCCTGGTGCTTGGTACCGTTGGAAAGCCCTCAACGAGGAGGGGTGCACCGGCTTGGTCTCATGATTTTTGGACCTACGGTATGGGAGATACGGAATTTCAAGTACTTTTGGTCGCTGGAAATTCGGGAAAAATAGCAAAGTGGGCATTCCTGGGACAAAGGTTGGAGCCTCGACAGGAGAGATTTCAAGGGAAACGTCTCCATCTCAAATATGGTCGTAGGCTTTGTTGAAAAAAAATGATGAGATATGGCTAAAACGAATTTCAAGTACTTTTGGTCGTTGGACAATGATTGGAGCCAGAACATGAGAGATATCAAGGGTAAGGTCTCCAGTCCAAATCTGGTCGTAGGCTCTGTGGAAAAAAATGATTAGATATGGCTTGCTTCATATATTGATGCACTTGGACTTAGATGACATTGGACACTTGGGCCAACGGCACAAGCTACATGATTGGAGCCTCGACAACAATAATGATTGGTTATATTATTAAAGTGGGGAACAATGATTGGAGCCTCGACGGGAGATATATTGATATATTACCACTCAATAAATTCATGGAAAAAAATAAATTGGGCCTGGACATGGGAGACGTACTTGGATACATAGGGATTGCACTTGGACTTAGATGACACTGGACACTTGGGCTTCTACACGGGAGATGCACTTGGATATAGAGAAGATTGCACTTGGACTTAGATAGGCCTCGACATAGGAGACGCCCTTGGATACATAGGAGATTGCACTTGGTTAGTGACTCCGTTGCGACGCCGCGGCGTGGCTAAAGCCTCCTTTTGGGGCGGGGTAGAAGCCCCAAATTGCGATGGCCAGACGTCGCCATCCAGTCGCAGGGCCGTGGCTAGAATATTGTCACTATTTTGCGACGTATGGGGGTCGCTCCCTCCCGGGCGACGCCCCGACGTCGCTTTTTGGCGATCCACAACATTGGCAGGATCTCCTGCTAGCGACACCAGGCTGTCGCTGCCCTCCAGCCGACGGCGTTGTGTGGGGCGGCGGCTCGGCGTCGCTGATTGTTTTTTTTTTGGAAGTGCCTGGTGGAAACACGTGGCAGCAAGTCATTTGCGACGTCCGGGCGTCGGTAGCCGATGGGGTGGGGGCCATGGGCTATCACCCCTAGGCGTCGCGGAATACCATTTTTCAACCTCAGGTTGCGGGGCGAACCCTCTGGACACGGCTATCGATGGGGCTGGTAGCCCGTGAGGTGCCAGCCCACGTTCCGGGATAGCAAACGGGTTCCCCGCGGCTTTCTTTGGGGCAAGGGACTTCTTCTCTTTCCCCATATTCCTGGCACCTGACATGCAAACCCGACATTAGGCCTTCGTGGAAACAACCTCTAGATTCCAGATTAAAAAAAAAACAAAGCATGTGGGGGGGCTGAGCTCTCTCTCCCTCCCTCCTCCCTCTCTCCCTCTCCCTCGCTGTTCAGCACTCTCCCCCTCTCTCCCTCTGTCTCCCTCTCTTTTGTGCTGCTCACAAAAAAAAAAAAAAAACCAGAAGGTCGGGGGGGGGGGGGGGGGCTCATCAGCAGCAGACCCTGCTGCTGCTCAGTCCCCCCCCCCAACCTTCTAGTTTTTTTTATTTCCATCAGGATGTGGAGAGAGAGGGAGAGAGGGAGAGAGAGGGAGTGTTGAGGAAAAATAAATAAAAAAGAAGGTTGGGGGGTGGGGGAGTGACTGAGGAGCTGCAGCTCAGTCACTCCCCCCACCCCACATTTTTTTTTTTTTTTCCCCTCATCTTTCTCTCTCTCTCCCTTTGTCCCTCTCTCTCCTTCTCTCCAGATATCTGTTTGGGATTTAATCTTTTTTTCCAGAACTCTATCTAGTTTGGAAATTTTTATAATCCCTAACGAATCTTTTAGGGTTTCATCCATACTGGATGGAAACCTTGTGAATAACCTGGCTGGATGATTACTGGACAGGTTGATATTTTTGCCAAAATAGGCTATACTGCTTAAAACCTGATGAATGGCTGGTTTTTTCATCCATGTCGGATGTCATCCATACCGGATGACATCCTGGAAACCTATGAAAATCATCCCTGCTGGATGAAATCCTGCGAAAATGATCTATCAACTATGTGCGATTTTCCATCCAATTCGGATGAAATCGCGGGGATACCTGTTTTGATCGCCTCTCTAAACCTAAATAGCCCGACACTTGGGCTTCTAAGTTTCCTGGAGCTGTGTGATGGCGGCCTTACGATTTGGCAGCATGATTCTTTGGTTGTTAATCTCCTGGGAGATGTGACTGCCGCCGCATTTGTTGCTCCCATGCTGATATCTTCACTCCACGAGCTGGCAGATAGGCTGCTGCTGTGCTTTCTGGAGAATCCTTCATTGCAGCGGCGTCCTAACGGATATTTGGTAGCTTTATTCACTTGATAAACTCCTCTCTACCCTCAGCAAACCCATTGTGTTTTGCTTTGTTGAATGCCAAATCTTGGATGCCGTTCCACAAACTGTAAGGGTTTCTGGTCACTTCTGCTTCTGTTTGTTTTTTGATCTCCTGCCTGCTTTAGACACCTCAACCCGCCACAATCCTTCAGGTACAACACGGCAGTGATATGTGTCTTTGCCAGGCACACCAGTGACAATTAGCCCTGTGTCGTGGTAAATGATGATCATACAGGCTGATTTTGTCCTTCAACTTTAACTGCACACAGCACCCACCATAAAACCCACATTAATCAACCCATAAAGACTTACATGTACATTGAAAACTAGATAATGAGGACCGTCCAGTATAAGCAATCACTCAAAGTGCAGAGTACTTTTGGTAGCATAAGAATATCTGCCACTGTGGCAGCGAGTTGATATTGGGGGTTGCCTTTGAAGGCGCCGTAGTTGGTGCACTGTCAGTGGCAATATCAAGAGTGGCTTTCTCAGCCTGCAAACATCACGCCCAACACCCCTTAGCAGTTACATTTAGCAATGCATCTACTAATAGTTTGAAGTACCCAACATGTAAATGGCCACATTGTATAGAACTGATAGCCAACAGGTGCATGCATGCTCACCTCTAGTACGAAAACTGCTGCATGGAGAGGTGCCTCCAGTTGCAGCCTAACACAAGCCCCTCCACCCCACAAAGTTAGCAATTATGGAAATAAGGTCAACCGGGCAACAAGCAAGGTCGGCAGTTCGTGAATGCATAAAAACCTTGGTCCAACGTACCAAAAAAAGTTTGGAATCCAATGGCGTGAATGCATGGAATGTCATGCTCTGGCGCCCTAGCAATGTCCCACATCCATTCAGTATTAAAACCCTAACACATGTTCTAACCCTTTGAAATTTAATCCATGGGTCAAGCCATACATAGTCCAATTCGTAAGCCATTCATCTTTCTAACAAGGTTTCCAGGTCATTCACATTTAGGAAAAAACCTTGGTTTGATATATAACATTTACCACCATATATGCAGATTGTAAACTCATCACAAAAGCAGATTGCAGGTCTGGAGATAAATCTCCGGAACCAGGCTCAAAGCATATCAGGTTCGAAATGAAACAATCAGCCACTCATGCCTTAAGTTCATGAAGATTTTACCTCAGTTGTCCCACCATTGACTGGGGTCAGAAAAGTATTCATTCCACAGCTTCTCCTCGTCTCAGCTGTTACCTGTTTTTGGATACTTCCCTGTTGTCACATTGGCAGTACCATGTCAAAGTCGCTCCAAACTATCAAAGGCTCACTCAACCAGCTAACTTGCAGAATTCAACATGAAAATTTAGGGCCGATTCTGATAAGAGGGAAAAACAGGGTGAAATGTGTTGAAGAAGGTGCTTTCATTACCAGTGCCTGAGTTTATCATTGTGCCGCTGCTGCTGCGGCTTCTAGTTGACCAGTCACCATCTACCCATGCAGGTTTCTTGTAGCTGTTGATCCATCTGGTACATTTTCAGCTTTGGTGATGCAACCATGCACCTCCGATGCCCTTTTCCAGGGCTGCCATGCTTGCACACACACTGCAAACGCACACAAACATGATGTGGTCGAACTTCACCCCTTCCCCCATCATTTGCTTTCAGGTCTCCAAAGCCCCATATAGCGCCCCTGCTCTGCACACTCTGCAAACATCACATTCCACAACACCACATCTCATTCAGCCATAGTGTTGAACACTCCCCTGGCATCCTCAATGCTACCATATTTGGCATACATGTCCACCAAGGCAGGGGCAGTGTTCAGAATGACATCTGGTAATCTGACAAACATTCTCCTTTTAGAATTGTTCCAGCAAATGCCCCAACCCTACTGACTTAGAGGCTGTAGTGTCCAAAGCCATGTCCGTTTCCAGAAAATTGTCTGATGAAAATGAAGTTAGGCATAAAACTTCCCTGGACTTGTTTCCAATTTGTGACATGGGGGAGGACATCATGGATGACCTCAAGGATCTACCCACTCTCGGCACCAGACTGAAATTTAAACTAAGGGCAGGAATCCTACCTTTGAATAGCAAACAGAAGCAGAGAGGAAAGGGAGAGAGCAATTGCACCCAACTCAACTTATCACACTAGTTCCTATGGTCAATTGCATCTGCTACACTCTGTAATCTGACAGGCATTCACCTTTTTGCCTCGGTTGTCCCACCAGTTACTGGGGTCAGAAAAGTATTCATCCCACAGCTTCTTCTCATATCTGTTACCTGTTTTTTGATACTTAGGGACAACTCTGATAGTAGGGGAATTCAGGGTAAAATATGTTGAAGAAGGTACCTTCATTAGCAGTGGGCCTTGTTCTATCAATTGCGCTGCTGCCATTGTTGTTTCCAGTTGACCATCTACCCACTCGTGCCCCCCCTTCCCCCATCATTTGCTCATAGCTCTCCAAAGCCTCCATCCCACGTCCCTGCCGTGCATACCATGCAAGCATCGCACTCCACGACACCACATCTTGTTCAGCCATAATGTCGAACACTCCCTTTGCATCCTAGATGCACCCACATTTTGCAAACATGTTCACCAGGGTTTTGTTCAGGATGACATCTGGTACAATTCCAACTCTGAAGATGTTGCCATGGACCTCTTTCCCCTAAGCTGCCAGGGCAGTGTTCAGATTGACATTTGGCACAATTCCAGCTTTGATGATATCCCCATGCACCTCTTGCCCTTCTCCAGGCCAGCTGCCAGGCTTGCACAAGCATTGCAAATGCACACAAACATGATGTGCTTCCCCCATCATTTGCTCATAGCTCTCCAAAGCCTCCATCCCACGTCCCTGCCATGCATACCATGCAAGCATCGCACTCCACAACACCACATCTCGTTCAGCCATAATGTCGAACACTCCCTTTGCATCCTAGATGCACCCACATTTTGCAAACATGTTCACCAGGGTTTTGTTCAGAATGACATCTGGTACAATAATAACTCTGAAGATGTCGCCATGCACCTCTTTCCCCTAAGCTGCCAGGGCAGTGTTCAAATTGACATTTGGCACAATTCCAGCTTTGATGATATCCCCATGCACCTCTTGCCCTTCTCCAGGCCGGCTGTCAGGCTTGCACAAGCATTGCAAATGCACACAAACATGATGAGCTTCCCCATCCTTTGCTCATAGGTCTCCAAAGCCTCCATCCCACGTCCCTGCCGTGCATACCCTGGACCAGCATCGCACTCCACGACACCACATCTCGTTCAGCCATAGTGTTGGACACTCCCTTTGCATCCTAGATGCACCCACATTTTGCAAATATGTTCACCAGGGTTTTGTTCAGAATGACATCTGGTACAATAATAACTCTGAAGATGTCGCCATGCATCTCTTTCCCCTAAGCTGCCAGGGCAGTGTTTAGATTGACATTTGGCACAATTCCAGCTTTGATGATATCCCCATGCACCTCTTGCCCTTCTCCAGGCCGGCTGTCAGGCTTGCACAAGCATTGCAAATGCACACAAACATGATGAGCTTCCCCATCCTTTGCTCATAGGTCTCCAAAGCCTCCATCCCACGTCCCTGCCGTGCATACCCTGGACCAGCATCGCACTCCACGACACCACATCTCGTTCAGCCATAGTGTCGAACACTCCCTTTGCATCCTAGATCCTAGATCCCTTTGCACCCACATTTTGCAAACATGTCCACCAGGGTATAGTTCTGAATGACATTTGGTACAATTCCAGCTCTGAAGATGTCGCCATGGATCTCTTTCCCCTTTTTCCAGAGCTTCCAGGGCAGTGTTCATAATGACATTTGGTACAATTCCAGCTTTGATGATACCCCATGCACCGCTTTGCCCTTGTCTAGGCTCGATGCACCCACATTTTGCATAAATGTCCACCAGGGTATGGTTCAGAATGACATTTGGTACAATTCCAGCTCTGAAGATGTCGCCATGGACCTCTTTCCCATTTTTCCAGAGCTGCCAGGGCAGTGTTCATAATGACGTTTGGTACAATTCCAGCTTTGATGATACCCCATGCACCTCTTTGCCCTCGTCCAGGCTCGATGCACCCACATTTCGCATACATGTCCACCAGGGTATGGTTCAGACTAACATTTGGTACAATTCCAGCTCTGAAGATGTCGCCATGGACCTCTTTCCCCTTTTCCAGAGCTGCCAAGGCAATGTTCAGATTCACATTTGGTACAATTCCAGCTTTGATGATATCCCCATGCACCTCTTTGCCCTTCTCCAGGCCGGCTGCCAGGCTTGCACAAGCATTGCAAATGCACACAAACATGATGAGCTTCCCCATCCTTTGCTCATAGGTCTCCAAAGCCTCCATCCCACGTCCCTGCCGTGCATACCCTGGACCAGCATCGCACTCCACGACACCACATGTCGTTCAGCCATGGTGTCGAACACTCCCTTTGCATCCTAGATCCTAGATCCCTTTGCACCCACATTTTGCAAACATGTCCACCAGGGTATAGTTCAGAATGACATTTGGTACAATTCCAGCTCTGAAGATGTCGCCATGGACCTCTTTCCCCTTTTTCCAGAGCTGCCAGGGCAGTGTTCATAATGACATTTGGTACAATTCCAGCTTTGATGATACCCCATGCACCGCTTTGCCCTTGTCTAGGCTCGATGCACCCACATTTTGCATAAATGTCCACCAGGGTATGGTTCAGAATGACATTTGGTACAATTCCAGCTCTGAAGATGTCGCCATGGACCTCTTTCCCATTTTTCCAGAGCTGCCAGGGCAGTGTTCATAATGACGTTTGGTACAATTCCAGCTTTGATGATACCCCATGCACCTCTTTGCCCTCGTCCAGGCTTGATGCACCCACATTTCGCATACATGTCCACCAGGGTATGGTTCAAACTAACATTTGGTACAATTCCAGCTCTGAAGATGTCACCATGGACCTCTTTCCCCTTTTCCAGAGCTGCCAGGGCAGTGTTCAGATTCACATTTGGTACAATTCCAGCTTTGATGATATCCCCATGCACCTCTTGCCCTTCTCCAGGGCTGCCAGGCTTGCACAAGCATTGCAAATGCACACAAACATGATGAGCTTCCCCATCCTTTGCTCATAGGTCTCCAAAGCTTCCATCCCACGTCCCTGCCGTGCATACCCTGGACCAGCATCGCACTCCACGACACCACATCTCGTTCAGCCATAGTGTCGAACATCCCTTTGCATCCTAGATCCTAGATCCCTTTGCACCCACATTTTGCAAACATGTCCACCAGGGTATGGTCAGAATGACATTTGGTACAATTCCAGCTCTGAAGATGTCGCCATGGACCTCTTTCCCCTTTTTCCAGAGCTGCCTGGGCAGTGTTCATAATGACATTTGGTACAATTCCAGCTTTGATGATACCCCATGCACCTCTTTGCCCTCGTCCAGGCTCGATGCACCCACATTTCGCATACATGTCCACCAGGGTATGGTTCAGACTAACATTTGGTACAATTCCAGCTTTGATGATATCCCCATGCACCTCTTTGCCCTTCTCCAGGCCGGCTGCCAGGCTTGCACAAGCATTGCAAATGCACACAAACATGATGTGCTTCCCCCATCATTTGCTCATAGCTCTCCAAAGCCTCCATTCCACATCCCTGCTGTGCATACCCTGCAAGCACATCATATCGCACTCCACGACACCACATGTCGTTCAGCCATGGTGTCGAACACTCCCTTTGCATCCTAGATGCACCCACATTTTGCAAACATGTCCACCAGGGTATTGTTCAGATTGTCATCTGGTACAATTCCAGCTCTGAAGATGTCGCCATGCACCTCTTTCCCCATTTCCAAAGCTGCCAGGGCAGTGTTCGATTGACATTTGGCACAATTCCAGCTTTGATGATATCCCTATGCACCTCTTGCCCTTCTCCAGGGCTGCCAGGCTTGCACGCACATTGCAAATACACACAAACATGATGTGCTTCCCCCATCATCTGCTCATAGCTCTCCAAAGCCTCCATCCCACGTCCCTGCCGTGCATACCCTGCAAGCATCGCACTCCACAACACCACATCTCGTTCAGCCATAGTGTCAAACACTCCCTTTGCATCGTAGATGCACCCACATTTTGCAAACATGTTCACCAGGGTATTGTTCAGAATGACACTTGATACAATTCCAGCTCTGAAGATGACCCATGGACCTCTTCCTCTTTTCCAAAGCTGCCAGGGCAGTGTTCAGATTGACATTTGGCACAATTCCAGCTTTGATGATATCCCCATGCACCTCTTGCCCTTCTCCAGGGCTGCTAGGCTTGCACAAGCATTGCAAATGCACACAAACACGATGTGCTTCCCCCATCATTTGCTCATAGGTCTCCAAAGCCTCCATCCCACGTCCCTGCCGTGCATACCTGGACCAAGCTGACTCTCCCAAGAACCTTGTAAACATCAGCGAGGACTTAAGTGCGCAGCAGCGATAGGGCTTAGTGGGGCTTAGTGCTTGAGGGGAAAAAAAAAAATATCGCATTGGTCCATGAGAACCACCATGGTGCAGCTAAGCGAGCAGAGATTGAAACACGACCTGCTAAGACCAAGCTGACTCTCCCAAGAACCTTGTAAAATCAGGAAGAATACCAAATCATGGTACTAACAGGAGCCAAAAGCCCACATTTGCAGGATGGACAAACTTCTTCCCATCCTACATTAAGAAAAAGCCACACCTTGCGATTGCGAGTGTCCCACCATCATGAAGGATCGTAAAAACTCATGCGAGCTTTGCTCCGTGCTGCACATTCAGGGACGAGTCTGATGGGAGGGCAAAACAGGCTGAAATAGGTCGAAGAAGAAGGTGCCCTAACCACATTGTCGTCGACCTTGTGTCATGACCCATGGAGGATTTGACAGACCATGAACCCAAACGGACCTTGGTGCAGTTGTGTGTTGTGTGTCTGTAGTCAGGTAATGTCGGATTGTCCATGAGAACCACCACGGTGCGGCTGACGAGAGCAGAGATTGAAACGCGACCTGCTAAGACTAACCTGCACGAACGGACCTCTGGTGTGTGTTGCTTGTGTCTGTAGTCAGGTAATGTCGGATTGTCCATGAGAACCACCACGGTGCTCTGAGCGAGCAGAGATTGAAACGCGACTGCTAAGACTAACCTGCACGAGGACTTAGTGTGCACAGCAACGATAGGGCTTAGTGGGGCTTAGTGAATGAGGGGGAAAAAAACAACGCGAGGAGTTTTGAGCCCGCGATCTCACGCCACGCAATTATAGCCCTTACCAGTACGCTATATGCACACATTTGAAGATCTCTTCCAAAAGTATGTATATATTTTACATACGTGATGGGCAACTTTTTAAGTTTTTTAACCTTTTACAAACCTATAAAGCAACTTTTTGGTTTTTTGTTTTAAAATAATTTTCAAGGAAAACCTCGGCCCTTGAGGAGGGGGAAAAATTAACCCCCTTTCATTTATGGGCTATGAGACTACAGGAGGATCAACGCCCAGACATATCGTCGTCACAAACAATCCCACACAGGGAGTCATGCAGCGGGTTTGAACCCCGGACCACCAGGGCGACACACTCTGCACTTACCAGCGGATGTGCTTTTTTAAAATCTTTTGCACTTTGATTTTTTTTTTAAATTCATTTTAGTGGTTACAAGTGAGCACATAGATGTATTCCATAGAGATAAACAAAACTGTTCATCCGGTGTCTTCACGGTGGATGTATCCCATGGAGCGTTACATGAAAGATCTTAAGGGATACGCTAGGAATTACACAAAGCCAGAAGGGAGTACGGCTGCAGGGTATGTTCTGGATGAGGTCATGGGGTTCATGACTGAGTATATGCAATCATTTGATGCAACTCAACAGCGGACTTGGGATGCAAATGCGGAGGAAGGGGTTGAGGACGAGGTCTTCGAAGATGTCGGCAAAAAGCGGGACATGACTGGAGCTTGGAGAGATGCAGCACAAATTTGCATGTGCTGAACAATACCAATGTCATGGCTCATTGGGCGCAGTGAGTACTTCTTTTCATTGCACCTTATTCATATCAAGTTCAATTTCAATTCTGACTGTCACCAGTGTAATCAAACCACCCACAAAGTCACAAATGTCAGTGGTTCATCCTGATTATAACCAATGTTATAGTAACGGAATGTCTGAGTGAGTGACTTGTTGGAAGAGCATGTTCATTTAGAAGTCATTATGCTCACTCCTCCAGTGGTTTGAAACAGTGGTTTTCAAAGTATCATTCATGCTAGGTATTTTTTGCTAAGTAATGCAATACTTCATTGCTAACATGTGTCATTCTTGTTGCCATTTTGTGACAAAAAGTATGCAACAGAGAAGGCACAGTTCACAGCAGACAGAGAGGCATGTGATGATGAGTGGCGTGCCAATCGACGTCTACCTTATCAGATCAGCCAATACCTAGGTCATTAGATGGTCCCACTGCTCTAAATAAATAAGACCTGGCTATGTTGACTACCATTTAAGCGGCATTTGTGCAACCAACCGCTATTCCAGTTGAGCAAAGTGATTCAAAGGGTGACGAATATGTTTCAGATTCAGAATAAAGTTTATTGTTGGAACCATTTGTTCAATAGCATCATCCCACAATGGTCTGGCCACTTGTCTGTTTTTCAAAGTATGTCACAGCTGCACAAACCACTTAAAGTTTTTCATGTATCACCCAAAAAGTGGTACCAATCACTGTTGTGTAGGCAACCACTCATGAGCAACCACTAGCATAGTGGTTCCAATTACTGCAGTATCTTTCACCACCCACTCTCCACCACTGTCAAAGTGGTACAAATCAATGAGGTATCTTTAACCACTCAAGATCAACGTGCACCGTCCCCGTCCACGTGGAATATTATATTTATGAACTAAAATATATTTCCAAATAATAAATCACAAATAAAATTTGAATTATTACACGTGGAGTAGGAAGTGGTTTCAACCACTTCCCATCACTGAGGTGTCTATAACCACTCACGATGTACCACTGCACTCGTCCACGTGGAATATTATATTTATTAATTAAAATGTATTAGCAAATAAATAATAATAAATAAAAACAAATTATTACACGTGGACTACTGAGTGGTTGAAACCACTTCCAACCACTGTCTGTGATGCCACCGTGGCATTTCATTGGGATTAACCACTGGCAAATGGTTACTAGTGGTTTATAGAGTGGAAAAAGACAGTAGTGGTTAAAGGGCCAGTGGTTATTCCACATTTTTCTTCTAGTGGGTAATGGGCACATACCACTTTGGATGTGGTTGTGGGTTCAAACCACGGTTTGGTGTGTCATGAAGGTGTCCACCTTTCAGCTGGAAGACAGTAGCCCTTGTGGTGAAGAGACACCATAAGTTACGCTCCCTTCGGGAGGTGTCATATTTTTTTTTTTCTCAACCACCTCACCCCCTCGTCGCAATTTACCAAGCATAGTCTCCTTTACTCTATAGAAAATCGACGCATGTCATTATATTTAAGAAATAATACCATATAGTTTATAATTAATAAGAATGTCCCCGGGGGTCCAACCCGCAGTCGTTAAAACAACTCCAATTTATCATAATATTAAAAAAAAATCCTATTTTTTGGAAATCCACGTATAAATCGGCTCCAAACCCGCAGTGGTTTCGGCGACTTCTGATCCTCATCCGCCATGCCACCGTGGCCCCAATTTGCCTGCGACGACTGGCAAGTCGTCATTCAGAACCTGAAGTACCAGATGCAGTCGTTTCGGACAGAATCGCAACCGCGAGTCGGGTGTGAAAAACACCTATTCTTTGTAGTGTCAAATGCCACTCAATTCCAACAATTTTCTACATTCTACTCAAATTGGAACATATGTTCCGCATATGTCCATGCTGTTTGGACTCAACAGCTCTCTTCACCCGAATCAATTTTATGCATATGCCCTGCATATGTATCCATGCCACAAGAGGCAAATCAACACGCTCTCTCTTACCTTTACCTGCACAAAATTATACCCTCGTATTACATGAGGCCCCATAATTTAAATCCGCATCACCTGCCCACTGTTCAAACCACATACACCTCAACTCCCCTACCACCAGTCCAGGCTGCCCCAACCTCACCACCATATCTGAAACAACCAATACCACCCCCCCCCCCCCCAGCTTCCAAGTAACGTTGTTAGAGGGCTGTCTGGGACTTAGACAATTTTACAGGTTCTGTGGGGTACCCTTAATTTTTGCGCAAACTTACGATGGTAGACTTAGACCAACATAGGCTTAGGGGGTGGTACACAAGGTTGCACAGTCAGTCACAGCTATACACAGCCTGACACAGCCTTATATAGTCTGTCACAGTTAGTCACAGTCTATCACAGCTCGACACAGCTTCGCACAGCCAGTCACAGCATGACACAGTACGACACAGCCCGACACAGCTTTACACAGCCAGTCACAGCCCGACACAACCCGACACAGCTTTACACAGCCAGTGACAGCCGACACAGTCCGACACAGCCAGTCACAGCCCGACACAGCTTGGCACAGCCCGTCACAGCGTACATAGGGAACGGTTATCACTGGTAGGGAACGACTGTGTGGGAACGATATCTGCGGAAGGAACGTGCTTACTTCTTGGGTGACAGCTAGTTAGTTAGGCTGTTAGAACAGCTTGCAGATAGATTAGGCAGAGCAACAACATGGAGGGGACACTTTTTCGGGACTCACTTCTGAGGGAGCACTTCTTGGTCATTCACGAGAGGAGATCAGGCGGAGAGCAGGAACAAGAGCAAGGATGGAGAGCACGGTGAAGGAGGAGAGATGATCAGTAGATGCTTGATACATGCAAAGCTGTAGTGATATACCGTAGTGCAGGCTAGGGACACCATGGCTTCGGCCTGATATATGATAAGTCTTAATCCGATACTTATTCGATACAATCACACTGTGTAGAGAGACTTGAGTGAAGCTGTGGAATGAATGGATGCGTGAATGGAACCTGATAGATACTGAAGCAAACTGATGTTTAAGTATACACAGTAAGGTAAATTGCTAACATGAAGGTAAGAAGAAATACAAACATGAAGCACAACCATGATACACTAGCTGTAGGTCATGACTGATTGTTCTGAGCGGGCTGAGTGCTTAGAGATATCCAACTCTTCTATCTTGGAGTTTCCACCTTGGATAGCGAAGGGATGGGTGAGTAAAAGCCGCTCGACATTTGGCGACCATACTGGGGAACTGGGTCAAGAACAACCGGATCATGGTGGATGGAGAATTAAAGAATTTGATGTGAATCAAATTCCTTGTGGAACTGAGAAAGAAAGATTGTCCAAGCAATTCTTTCAGAGATTCTTGGAATTGCCAGACGGTTGCAAAGAAAACATTCTTAAGAGAGTGCATGATGCTGATCTTGAGTGGGGTCTGGAGAAAAGAGTGATAAAGATATATCAAGTGGCATGTAGAGGGAGAGCAAGTTGGTTACCAACACTGGTTTATGTGATAGCGTTGCTATCCATTAAACGAGTGGAGTTTGAAGGCTGGGAGGAACGGAAAGTGAATGTTTATACTCATATGCATGAAGAATTGATACTGGTAAAGAATTGGATTCCTAAGGATATCCTGTGGATCAAACTTACACCAAGAACAGCTTTCCAAACGTGCTTGCCATATGGTTATATGGTAACGGAGACTTCTAGTATAGCTAAGGGTGCATTGAAGCTTGAAAGAAATCCAGGCATATACGAGAGATACTACAGGAGAGAGTTTTGGTTATTGCCTCATTAAAAATATGAAAGACATGGGACAAGAGTGATGAAAGAGAAGCTAGACTTCACAGATATTCAGCAAAAAAATAAAGTTATTTGAGAGCTAATTATCCATATCTTTGGGAGAGAGGAATAGACATATGGGAATCATCTGGACCTCTCACACTCAAGGACCAGCACCAGCAGGAGGACCAGCACCTGTCAGTGGGCAGGGTGTAGGGCCACAGATGGCGGTACCTCCAACACGGGCAAAACCACCTTTTCCAATATATGCAAGAAAAGGGGATCATGATGTACACATCAGCATGTGTATTGTGAACAATGAGAATGGCGATGATGCCAAGATGAGACTGTTTCCTTGTTCACTTATCAAGAAAGCAAGTGAATGGTATGCAAGATTCCCTGATAATCATTTCCTAACCTGGGATGGCCTAAGTACAGCACTCCGGAACAGGTTCAGGACAAGTAAAACTGAGGATGAAGCGTATGGAAGTTTACAACAGGTAAAGCAAAAGAAGCATGAAACGTTGAGGAGTACATGGAAAAGATGGAGTTGATGATGAAAAAGTTGGCTGTTGTGCCAGCACCAGGGTTACAAAAGACCTGGTTTGTGAGTGGATTAAGACCTGAATTACAAAAGAAAGTGGATATGCTACCCCATAATACAGTGGAGGAGGCATTTGAAACAGCCAACAGAATTGAGCAATTGGGAATGCTCAGGAGAGAGAAAAGGGATGATGAGGACTCTGAAGATGAGTCAGAGGAGGAGCAAGAGCAAGAGCTCAAGAGGAAGAGCAAGAAAAAGGAAAAGTTGAAGAGGGATAACTATGAGAAAAGATTGGAAGAAATCTTGAAGAAGTATGCCACAGAGGCTGCAACACATTGGAAGAAGGGTGTTTGGTGTGCAAAATGCCAAAATGAAGGCCATACCACAGCTAAATGCCACATGAAGGAGAAACACTGTACTATCTGTAAAATGGATAACCATTCTACTGAGAATTGTTACTACAACAGAAGGACAGCTGTAAGATAACCTAGGCAAGTGAGGGTGCATCAAGTGCAGCCCCAGCCAAGAAGAAACAATGATCAGGACCACTATGGTAGGCCTGGTGGATATAACAATGGTATGCCAGGGAGAGATAATCCAAGAGGGAATTACCAAGGCAATCCCAGAGACAATTATTAGGGTAATCCAAGGAGGAATTACCAGCCAGGGAATCAGGATTATAGAAATAATTCCAGAACAGACCAAGGGCGAGAATCCAATGGTGAAGAACTGTGTTACTATTGTAATCAGGCAGGACATCGCAAAGCAGCCTATCCATTCTGGATCAGACACCAGAATGAGATGAGAGCTCCTATAAATGAGGGCCCAGTGGTGGTAGCTCACATGGTTAGGCCATGTATGGTACCAGAAGTAAGTACAATGATAGTGACCAGATCCAATACCTCCAGGGGATGAGGAAGAAGATGATAATGAAGATGGCAGTGATGTGCCTGAAGATGATGAGGCTTGGAGAGATGAGAAGGAACTGCACAGGGAAGTGGCTGATACCATAAGGGAAATGCAGAAGGATACTGATATCCCTATGGCAGATTCCTCTGACTCTGAAAGAGAAGATGAAGAAGGTGAAGAGAAAGTGAAGCAAGAGGATTCACAAGTGCAGGGTAATGAAGGGACATTGGCTGAAGTAATATGCCAGACCAAAGCTGAGATTACCATTGGACAGGTATTGGCTGTGGCACCTCATTACAGGCACGGGCTGTATCAAGCAATTAATCAGATTGCTCATGTGACAGAGAACACAGACCTGAACAGCAAGGTGACAAGCTATAATGTGAAGCCAGAAGGGCGAGAAACAGTCATGGACTTTGATGATTATATGCCAGTAATCCAATTGAGAATTGGAAGCACAGAGTTGACTGATGTAGTGATAGATGGAGGCTCGGGAGTGAATATCATGACAGACCAATTAAGGCAGAAGCTTGGTTTGAGTAGTATGAAACCAGCCCCATTCACAGTAACAATGGCAGATCAAAGGAGTGTACAGCCTTTAGGGTTGATAAGAGGAGTAAAGATACAGATCCAGGAGATGATTTTTAAGATCGCAGTGACTGTGTTGAAAATGGATGATATTATGGAAGCTTACTCCTTATTGCTGGGTCGACCATGGCTGAAACAGGCCAGGGTATTCCATGACTGGAATTCCCAATTACTGACTGTGCATGATGGAAAGCACAAGATACAAGTCACCACTAAGAAATCTAACGGGCTACCTGCTACCAGAAGACCTCGTGGAGTCAGAGAGTATGACTGGAGGGGAGGACTTGATGAGGAGCAGGAAGCTACTCTGTTTGCTGCACACCCAGAGTGGGAGCAGGTTGCAGAAATGCAACTAGGAGGCCTGAGTTGTTTTAAAGGTATCTGCTGTGGTGCAGTAACAACAACACCAATTGAAGGGGAAACAAGTAGTTATCCACCACATTTCTATGAGGAAAGAGAGGGAGAAATGGAAATCTTAGAAGAACCAGACACTGTGAGTTTACAGGATGAAGTAGTGGCTGGATGGACAATCACAGCTGAAGAGCAGGTGAGAGAAGTGAATGTGGGAACTGAGGAGGAACCAAGAATGGTGAAAGTGGGAGCTGACTTGGAGCCAGAATTCTTTGAGGAAGCTAAGAGTCTGTTCATCAAATACAAAGATGTATTTGCATAGAGCTATGAGGATCTGAAAGGGATACCCCCTGAGATTTGCCAGCATAAGATTGAACTGGAACCAGGGTCAGTGCCAATCAAACAGGCTAGGTACAGGATGAATCCCAACTATGCACAGAAGGTTGGGGAAGAGATCAAGAAGCTGGCTGAGGCTAAGTTCATATACCCGATAGAGTATACAGCTTGGTTGTCACCCATTGTGATAGTTCCCAAGAAGAATGGCAAACTGAGAGTTTGTGTGAACTATAAGAAGTTGAATGCTTGTACAAAGAAAAATCCCTTTCCTTTGCCATTCACAGAAGCTGTACTGGACACTGTAGCAGGCCATGAGATGTACTCATTCATGGATGGCTTCAGTGGATATAACCAAGTGCAAGTGGCAGAAGAAGACCATGGAAAGACAGCTTTCATCACAGATTGGGGTGCTTATGCATACAAAGTCATTGTCGCGCGGCTTTTACTCACCCATCCCTTCGCTATCCGAGGCGGAAACTCCAAGATAGAAGAGTTGGAAATCTCTAAGCACTCAGCCCGCTCAGAACAATCAGTCATGACCTACAGCTAGTGTATCATGGGGGTGTTTCCTATTTGTTTTCCTTCCCGCATTCATGTTTGCTAGTTACCTTACTGTTGGTAATTAAGTATCAGTTTGCTTCAGCAATCTATCGGATTCCATCAACTCATCCATTCATTCCACAGCTTCACTCAGATCTCTCTACACAGTGTGAGTATGGAGTCTCTAATCTGCTCTACATTACAACTCTATCGCTTGCATTCATCAAGCATTAACAGATCGTCCTCCTCCTATTCCGTGCTCTCCCTCTTTCTGCTCAGAGATGCGCTCTCTGCCTCATTTCCCCCAGTGATGTCCGAAGTCCCCCCCCCAGAAGTGCTCCCCTAGAATTGATCTTTTTCCAGTCCTCGCTCCTGGCTTTATCTTCCTACCCGTTGTTCTAACTGTTTCCCTCACTAACCGTCATCCGTGAACTAACATGTTCCATTCGCAGATGTTGTTCCCCACAGTCGTTCCCTATCCTGCTATCCGTTCCCTATGGTCGTGACAATTGTGTCAAGCTGTGACTGGCTGTGTGAAACTGTGACGGGCTGTGACCGGCTGTGTTGGGCTATGACTGGCTGTGCGACTGTGTTGGGCTGAGTCGGGCTGTGTCGGGCTGTGACGGGCTCTGTTGACTGTGACTGGCTGTGTCGGGCTGTGTCGGCTGTGCGAAGCTGTGACGAGCTGTATTGGCTGTGCGAAGCTGTGACGGACTGTGTTGGCTGTGACTGGCTGTGTTGGACTGTGACGGCTGTGACGGGCTGTGATGGACTGTGTTGGGCTGTGTATCTCCCCCCCTAAAGCCTGTTGCTGTCACCCCTAAGGCTCCTGTTGATCTCAGTCTGTGTAAAAATTAAGGGTACCCCACAGATCCCGTAAAAGCGTCTAAGTCCCAAGCAGTCCTCTAACATTACCCCTTCCCCTCTCAAAAAGCCGTGTCCTCACGGTTTACTGTTTGGGATTTGTAAACCTTTGTGAGCAAGCACCCTTGTGACGTTGAGAGTCTCGTGAAGGACTCCGTATACGAGCGCGTGTTCTGTCACTGGTTGAAAGAGATGATTGAACACTACCTGGATATGTCAGTCCCTCTGGAGGCTGATATCGAGGTAATCTTTCAGGCATAGGAGACCCCATTTGCTTCTTCTCTGCCATCTGAATAGCATAGTCCGCTGCCATGTCAAAAGAGTCCGCTGAAGAAACAGTTGTATCAGAATCCTCGTCCCCCCTGAGGTGTTTTAACTGTCGAACTTTTAACTGGAATTCTCTGGGGCATACAATGTTGTCCCACCATGTCTGGAAGTTTAAACTGTAAAACTTGTTGTAAGCGTTGAATTGCAAAATTGGTGAAGACCCTGAGCTCTTTGTCTGTCCAGGTGAGTGGTGTACCAATGACTTGTGAATTGTGCAAATATTTCCATGGCTCATGTCCCTTAAAGAAAATATCGTCAGGCCCGAATTTCTGTGTTGACAAATTGTTCCAGGCCGCATGAAACCATGAACGAATCTATGAATCCTTTTGCATCATAACTTTTTCCTCATATAGGTACATATGAGGTGGCACTGAAGGTAAGACCCAATGATCCCCACTGGAATAACTCAGAAAACGCGTTTGCATCTTCTGTTGCTCAATGTGATAACGTACCAGAAAACAAGCAGCGTAGTATAACCCGCAGCCCATGACAATACTTGCTATCTCTTTGGTCTTGGTATAAATGAATCCATGTACAACTTGGAAGACAATTAATTCCTTCAACATGGTACTTGCCTCATGCCAGTACTGCGCAAAGTGATGATCCTCAATTGGTCGATTGTTCGGAAGAACTTTAGTCCTAGTGGCCATTGGCAGCCAAATGCGCATGATTTGATAGTAATGTGCCAATAACTGCGGAGGACTAAATTCTTTCCAAGCTAAATCCAACACAATGGGAATTTGGTTGAAGGGCATAATCATAGCCCAACTGTACTCCCTTGCAGCTGGAGTTTTAGGTGGGTAAAAGCCAGCATTCCCCCATACCTCAGGCTGTGGTGGCTGTGGTGTGGCTGTAGTAACAACAGGGTCAGCTACTGGCACAGTGACTTGTTGTGGTGTTGGTGGCACTGGCTCTTGTACCATTGGCATCTCCTGCATCCTGCAAATGTGGGCTTTTGGCTCCTGTTAGTACCATGATTGGGTTTTCTTCCTGATGTTTACAAGGTTCTTGGAAGAGTCAGCTTGGTCTTACCAGGTCGTGTTTCAATCTCTGCTCGCTTAACTGCACCATGGTGGTTCTCATGGACCAATGCGATGTTTTTTTTTTCCCTCAAGCACCACTAAGCCCTATCGCTGCTGCGCACTTAAGTCCTCGCTGATGTTTACAAGGTTCTTGGGAGAGTCAGCTTGGTCCAGGGTATGCACGGCAGGGACGTGGGATGGAGGCTTTGGAGACCTATGAGCAAATGATGGGGGAAACACATCGTGTTTGTGTGCATTTGTAATGCTTGTGCAAGCATGGCAGCCCTGGAGAAGGGCAAGAGGTGCATGGGGATATCATCAAAGCTGGAATTGTGCCAAATGTCAATCTGAACACTGCCCTAGCAGCTTTGGAAAAGGGGAAAGAGGTCCATTGTGTCATCTTCAGAGCTAGAATTGTATCAGATGTCATTATGAACAATACCCTGGTGAACATGTTTGCAAAATATGGGTGCATCTAGGATGCAAAGGGAGTGTTTGACACTATGGCTGAACGAGATGTGGTGTCGTGGAGTGCGATGCTTGCAGGGTATGCACGGCAGGGACGTGGGATGGAGGCTTTGGAGAGCTATGAGCAGATGATGGGGGAAGCACATCATGTTTGTGTGCATTTGCAATGTGCGTGCAAGCCTGGCAGCCCTGGAGAAGGGCAAGAGGTGCATGGGGATATCATCAAAGCTGGAATTGTGCCAAATGTCAATCTGAACACTGCCCTAGCAGCTTTGGAAAAGGGGAAAGAGGTCCATTGCGTCATCTTCAGAGCTAGAATTGTATCAGATGTCATTATGAACAATACCCTGGTGAACATGTTTGCAAAATATGGGTGCATCTAGGATGTAAAGGGAGTGTTTGACACTATGGCTGAACGAGATGTGGTGTCGTGGAGTGCGATGCTTGCAGGGTATGCACGGCAGGGACGTGGGATGGAGGCTTTGGAGAGCTATGAGCAGATGATGGGGGAAGCACATCATGTTTGTGTGCATTTGCAATGTGCGTGCAAGCCTGGCAGCCCTGGAGAAGGGCAAGAGGTGCATAGGGATATCATCAAAGCTGGAATTGTGCCAAATGTCAATCGAACACTGCCCTGGCAGCTTTGGAAATGGGGAAAGAGGTGCATGGCGACATCTTCAGAGCTGGAAATGTACCAGATGACAATCTGAACAATACCCTGGTGGACATGTATGCAAAATGTGGGTGCATCTAGGATGCAAAGGGAGTGTTCGACACTATGGCTGAATGACATGTGGTGTCGTGGAGTGCGATATGATGTGCTTGTAGGGTATGCACAGCAGGGATGTGGAATGGAGGCTTTGGAGAGCTACGAGCAAATGATGGGGAAGCACATCATGTTTGTGTGCATTTGCAATGCTTGTGCAAGCCTGGCAGCCGGCCTGGAGAAGGGCAAAGAGGTGCATGGGGATATCATCAAAGCTGGAATTGTACCAAATGTGAATCTGAACACTGCCCTGGCAGCTCTGGAAAAGGGGAAAGAGGTCCATGGCGACATCTTCAGAGCTGGAATTGTACCAAATGTCAGTCTGAACCATACCCTGGTGGACATGTATGCGAAATGTGGGTGCATCGAGCCTGGACAAGGGCAAAGAGGTGCATGGGGTATCATCAAAGCTGGAATTGTACCAAATGTCATTATGAACACTGCCCTGGCAGCTCTGGAAAAAGGGGAAAGAGGTCCATGGCGACATCTTCAGAGCTGGAATTGTACCAAATGTCATTCTGAACCATACCCTGGTGGACATTTATGCAAAATGTGGGTGCATCGAGCCTGGACAAGGGCAAAGCGGTGCATGGGGTATCATCAAAGCTGGAATTATACCAAATGTCATTATGAACATTACCCTGGCAGCTCTAGAAAAAGAGGAAAGAGATCCATGGCGACATCTTCAGAGCTGGAATTGTACCAAATGTCATTCTGAACCATACCCTGGTGGACATGTTTGAAAAATGTGGGTGCAAAGGGATCTAGGATCTAGGATGCAAAGGGAGTGTTCGCCACTATGGCTGAACGAGATGTGGTGTCGTGGAGTGCGATGCTTGCAAGGTATGCACGGCAGGGACGTGGGATGGAGGCTTTGGAGACCTATGAGCAAAGGATGGGGAAGCACATCATGTTTGTGTGCATTTGCAATTCTTGTGCAAGCCTGGCAGCCCTGGAGAAGGGCAAGAGGTGCATGGGGATATCATCAAAGCTGGAATTATGCCAAATGTCAATCTGAACACTGCCCTAGCAGCTCTGGAAAAGGGGAAAGAGGTCCATGGCGACATCTTTAGAGTTGGAATTGTACCAGATGTCATTCTGAACAATACCCTGGTGAACATGTTTGCAAAATGTGGGTGCATCTAGGATGCAAAGGGAGTGTTCGACACTATGGCTGAACGAGATGTGGTGTCGTAGAGTGCGATGCTTGCAGGGTATGCACGGCAGGGACATGGGATGGAGGCTTTGGAGAGCTATGAGCAAATGATGGGGGAAGCACATCATGTTTGTGTGCATTTGCAATGCTTGTGCAAGCCTGACAACCGGCTTGGAGAAGGGCAAGAGGTGCATGGGGATATCATCAAAGCTGGAATTGTGCCAAATGTCAATCTGAACACTACCCTGGCAGCTTAGGGGAAAGAGGTGCATGGCAACATCTTCAGAGTTATTATTGTACCAGATGTCATTCTGAACAATACCCTGGTGAACATGTTTGCAAAATGTGGGTGCATCTAGGATGCAAAGGGAGTGTTTGACACTATGGCTGAACGAGATGTGGTGTTGTGGAGTGCGATGCTTGCATGGTATGCACAGCAAGGACGTGGGATGGAGGCTTTGGAGAGCTATGAGCAAATGATGGGGGAAGCACATCATGTTTGTGTGCATTTGCAATGCTTGTGCAAGCTTGGCAGCCGGCCTGGAGAAGGGCAAAGAGATGCATGGGGATATCATCAAAGCTGGAATTGTACCAAATGTGAATCTGAACACTGCCCTGGCAGCTCTGGAAAAGGGAAAAGAGGTCCATGGTGACATCTTCAGAGCTGGAATTGTACCAAATGTCAAATGTCAATCTGAACACTGCCCTGGTAGCTTAGGGAAAAGAGGTCCATGGCGACAACTTTAGAGTTGGAATTGTACCAGATGTCATCCTGAACAAAACCCTGGTGAACATGTTTGCAAAATGTGGGTGCATCTAGGATGCAAAGGGAGTGTTCGACACTATGGTTGAACGAGATGTGGTGTCGTGGAGTGCGATGCTTGCATGGTATGCACGGCAGGGACGTGGGATGGAGGCTTTGGAGAGCTATGAGCAAATGATGGGGGAAGGGGGGGCACCTTCTTCAATAGCACAATGGCTACGAGTGGGTAGATGGTCAACTGGAAAAAGCAATGGCAGCAGCGCAGTTGATAGAACAAGGCCCACTGCTAATGAAGGTACCTTCGTCAACATATTTCACCCTGAATTCCCCTGCTATTAGAGTCGTCCCTAAGTATCCAAAAATAGGTAACAGATATGAGAAGAAGCTGTGGGATAAATACTTTTCTGACCCCAGTAACTGGTGGGACAACCGAGGCAAAAAGGTGAATGCCTGTCCGATTACAGAGTGTAGCAGATGCAATTGATCATAGGAACTAGTGTGATAAGTTGAGTTGGGTGCAATTGCACTCTCCCTTTCCTCTCTGCTTCTGTTTGTTATTCAAAGGTAGGATTCCTGCCCTTAGTTTAAATTTCAGTCTGGTGCCGAGAGTGGGTAGACCCTTGAGGTCATCCATGATGTCCTCCCCCATGTCACAGACTGGAAACAAGTCTAGGGAAGTTTTCTGCCTAACTTCATTTTCATCAGACAATTTTCTGGAAACGGACATGGCTTTGGACACTACAGCCTCTAAGTCAGTAGGGTTGGGGCATTTGCTGGAACAATTCTAAAAGGAGAATGTTTGTCAGATTACCAGATGTCATTCTGAACACTGCCCCTGCCTTGGTGTACATGTATGCCAAATGTGGGTGCATCGAGGATGCCAAGGGAGTGTTCAACACTATGGCTGAACAAGATGTGGTGTCGTGGAGTACGATGCTTGCGGGGTATGCACAGCAGGGGTGCGGGATGGAGGCTCCAGCCTATGAGCAAATGATGGGGGAAGGGGTGAAGCCCGCTGACATAAGGTTTGTGTGTGTTTGCAGTGTGTCTGGCATCCCTGGAAAAGGGCAAAGAGATCCCTAGTGACATGATCAAATCTGCAATTGTTCCAGATGTCATCCTGAACACTGCTCTGGTGGCCATGTATGCCAAATATGGTAGCATTGAGGATGCCAAGGGAGTGTTCAACACTATGGCTGAATGAGATGTGGTGTTGTGGAATGTGATGTTTGCAGGGTGTACAGAGCAGGGGCGTTGTATGGGGCTTTGGAGACCTGAAAGCAAATGATGGGGGAAGGGGTGAAGTTTGACCACATCATGTTTGTGTGCGTTTGCAGTGCGTGTGCAAGCCTGGCAGCCTTGGAAAGGGCATCGGAGGTGCATGGTTGCATCACCAAAGCTGGAAATGTACCAGATGGATCAATAGCTACAAGAAACCTGCATGGTAGATGGTGACTGGTGAACTAGAAGCCGCAGCAGCAGCGGCACAATGATAAACTCAGGCACTGGTAATGAAAGCACCTTCTTCAACACATTTCACCCTGTTTTTCCCTCTTATCAGAATCGGCCCTAAATTTTCATGTTGAATTCTGCAAGTTAGCTGGTTGAGTGAGCCTTTGATAGTTTGGAGCGACTTTGACATGGTACTGCCAATGTGACAACAGGGAAGTATCCAAAAATAGGTAACAGCTGAGACGTGTGCCTGACAAAGACACATATCACTACCGTGTTATACTTGAAGGATTGTGGCGGGTTGAGGTGAATGATATCTATATTGCCAATTGTGTCTTGCCTCACCCTAACGAGGAAGAGGTCCCATCGCAAACAATGTTGGAGGATGTCGTCAGTCTGAATTGTCTTTGGCCAGAGAAGAACATGAAGGGGGCTTAGATTTCGTTCGCCCGGGCATAGACATTGCTGGTAGTGAGAAGAAGGCAGGAAAGCAGTTCAGTGTTCCTAGCATGCATGTGGAGGCGCCGTGTAGAAGTTAGGCTCAGACTTCAGTTGACAATGTTCCAACACTTAACTCTCTGGGATTCTAGTCTATTTTGTGGAGCTTGAATCCCCAATGGTACTTCTTTCACTACACTAGTGGTATGTGTTCCTCTAGTCATGTTCATAATCACTTGCACATCACTGTAATAGTGGTATAATTTAAAACTGTGGGAGTAGCCAAATGCACACAATTGCCTACATTACCACTCGTATAGTGGTATAAGTAGTCACATATATATTACTGTACTAGTGGATTGAATTCCTCCAGTGGTATTCCTAATCACTTACACACCACTCTGTTAGTAATCACTCCAATCCATAGTTCCCACTCAGAGAGACACCATGAATGACTCAAATAGCTTACACACCACTCTGTGGGTAATCATTCCAATGACCTACTGAGAGACGTCATCCACTCACATAACCACTCTGTGAGTGATATTGTATATTCTCCGTTTTCATAGAATGACTTTATGAGTCATGTTGTGATCACTCAACAAGTGGTTTCGGAAGTCATTGAATTTCACTCCATCCATTTCGTAGCACTGACACACGACACGTGTCCATGCTGAGAGTGTCGCCACGTGTCGACATAATCCACGGACCACCGGCTTACACGTCTCCACTACAAAACGGAAGTGGTTACTTTACCACTATGACACGTCAGTTTACCACTGTGACACGTCATACGTGGTTGGTTTACCTTAGTGACACGTCATTGACACATCACAGTGGTTAATTTACCACTGTGACGCGTCAGCTAACAGGTGGACCCGGACGTGAGTGGTTCGAACCACTGTCCTTAACCACCGGTGCCACGTAATGTCTTTTACCACTCACTTGTCCTAATGCACTGGTTCTTCATCACTCTGGGGCCAGAGTGGTTTAGTGTCTTTTACCACTCAAAATGAGTGGTTAACAGAGTGGTTATTCCGCGTTTTTCTTCTAGTGCTATGACATGGACACCCGCCAAGAAGATGGAATGGACGTAAGCAACATGCACCCCTCAGACAAATTATTCTTCGCCGCAGAGAATGCATATCAAGCCCGCTCCACGCAAAGCCTAGCAATGGGCAGGCCCCGGGAGACCTCGCTATTGCGCCCCCGTTGGCCCCCACGACACTCATACAGATTTAGGCGCCACCTCCACCCGTACCCACTATGCCAGCAAAGCTACTCGCCATCAACACCTGGACCAAACGCACCGCAAGTGAATCCAACAGTGAAGCAAGCAGCAGTCACTCAGACTCCAAAAAATCAAAGGGCCT
This sequence comes from Takakia lepidozioides, assembly GCA_030704615.1. NCBI lineage: Eukaryota > Viridiplantae > Streptophyta > Takakiopsida > Takakiales > Takakiaceae > Takakia > Takakia lepidozioides. The sequence goes on along the minus strand of CM060731.1, from coordinate 94,275,920 downwards.
CGCATCTCCAAGTTCTCCCCCTCACAACGAGTCCCCAAGTTTGGTCACCATGCGGCGACTCGGGATGGGCTACTCCACTCTGGAGCAGCATGCTATTGACTCTGCGCTACCCTTCATCACAGAAGAACGCTACGGCTTCGAGCTCCAACACATTGTGTCGCGGCCCTTTGCCTTGAGGGCAGGAGGGTCGGGACACAAGAGGGGCTGCCCCTGTGGTGGGGGCAGTGGCAGTGATAGGTATGAGGGGCTGAAGCACCCTTGAGTGCCCAAGGCACTCAAAGAGGCGGAGGCGCTCACTAGGTGGAGCCCCGCACACCGGGTTGCGGTGGGGGTGGCTCCACAAGGGGTGGTGGTAGCTTAGCAGGACTTAGTGGGGGTGGCATAGGACTCACCCTGGGGCGGAGACCTCGTGGTGGGAGTCGTGGGGAGTCTTGGGACTCATCACGGTCCATAGGGGCCGTGGTGGGTGGGCCAAGACTCACCGCGACTCATCACCGGGAGTCGAGGGTGTTCGTGGTGGTTCGCCATAAAATGGCATGGACTGTGCATGATGGGATGCACAAGATCCAAATCACCACTAAGAAATCTAGTAGACTACCTGCTACGAGAAGACCTCGAGGGGTCAGGGAGTATGACTGGAGGGGAGGACTTGATGAGGAGCAAGAAGCTAACCTGTTCGCTGCACACCCAGAGTGGGAGTAGGTTGCAGAGATGCAACTGGAAGGCCTAAGTTGTTTAAAAGATATCTGATGTGGTGTAGTGACAGCAACACCAATTGAAGGTGAAACAAGCAGTTACCCACCACATTTCTATGAAGAAAGAGAGGGAGAAATGGAAATCCTAGAGGAACCAGCCACTGTGAGTTTACAGGATGAAGTGGTGACTGGATGGACAATCACAGCTGATGAGCAGGTGAGAGAAGTGAATGTGGGAACTGAAGGGGAACCGAGGATGGTGAAGGTAGGGGCTTATTTGGAGCCAAAATTCTTTGAGGAAGCTAAAAGTCTGTTCATCAAATACAGAGATGTATTTGCTTGGAGCTACGAGGATCTGAAAGGGATACCACCTGAGATCTGTCAGCATAAGATTGAACTGGAACCAGGGTCAGTACCAATCAAATAGGCAAGGTACAGAATGAATCCCAACTATGCACAGAAGGTTGGAGAAGAGATCAAGAAGTTGGCTGAGGCTAAGTTTATATACCCAATAGAGTATACAACTTGGTTGTCACCCATTGTAATAGTTCCCAAGAAGAATGGTAAACTGAGAGTTTGTGTGAACTACAAGAAGTTGAATGCTTGTACGAAGAAAGATCCTTTCCCTTTGTCATTCACAGAATCGGTATTGGACACTGTGGCAGGCCATGAGATGTACTCATTCATGGATGGCTTCAGTGGTTATAATCAAGTGCAAGTGGTAGAAGAAGACCAGGGAAAGATAGCTTTCATCACAGACTGGGGTGCTTATGCATACAAAGTCATGTCTTTTGGACTTTGTAATGCACTAGCAACCTTTCAGAGAGTGATAAGTGAATATTTTCATGAGTATCTGGATGATTTCATGCAGGTGTTCTTGGATGATTTCAGTGTGTACAGCTCTAAGAATGAGCACTTGCATAAATTGGAGTTATGTTTGGCCAGATGCAGGATGAGAGGTCTGGGCCTGAATCCAGAGAAGTGTACTTTCTGTGTGAACTCAGGGGTGCTTTTGGGACACATTGTGTGTAAGAGGGAACTTCTTGTGGATCCCAGAAAGACAGAGGCCATTAAAGCCTCTCCACCACCAGTAAATGTTAAGAGTCTAAGAAGATTCCTTGGACAAACCAGTTATTACAGAAGATTTGTCAGACGGTATGCACAGATAGCAGCACCATTGAGCAAGCTTCTGAAGAAAGATGTAGTGTTTGCATGGACAGCTGAATGTCAACAGGATTTTGAGGAACTTACATTGTCAGTAACAACTACACCTGTGCTAATTAATCCTCACTGGCATGTAGTATTTCATGTTCACTGTGATGCGTCAGGAGAAGCGTTGGGAGCGGTGTTAGCCCAAAATGTTACAGGAAATATAGATTCATCTGTGTACTATGTTAGCAGGTTGTTGAACAGTGCTGAAATGAACTATAGCACAACTGAAAGAGAAGCACTGGCAATGATTTATGCAGTCAAGAAACTATTGGGAAGGAAGTTTATATTTTATGTGGATCACCAGGCTCTGATATATCTGGTGAACAAACCTTTGATAAGTGGAAGGATAGCAAGGTGGTTAATAATCTTGCACGAGTTTGAGTTCAAAGTTGTTTACAAGCCTGGCCGTTTGCATCTTGTGGCAGATCACTTGTCACGCCTATCAACATGAGAGCCCGCCACAGGAGTAGACGACCAATTACCTGATGCGAGTTTATTTGCAGTGGAGGTGCAGGGAAGTGCAGATGACTGGTTAGATTGGCAGTGGCCAATCAGATACTACCTTACTCATGGTCAGTGCCAACCTAGTTATGGTAAGGAGCAGAGGAAGAGAATCGCTATCAAGGCTTTACCTTATACTATGGTAGGGGGCAGAATGTATAAGCTAGGACCTGATGGAGTATTTAAACGATGCTTGTACCACCATGAATTAAATAAAGTTTTGGAGGAAGTTCATAAAGGAGTGGCTGGAGGTCATTTTGGAGAAGAGACTACCAGTAGAAAGATACTACTTGCAGGTTACTGGTGGCCTACTTTGTTCAAGGATGTACACAAGTATTGTCAGAGTTGTGATGAGTGTCAGAGGCTAGGACCATTGCAGAGAGGTTAGCTATTTCATGAGCATGAGCGGCATGAGCGGCATGAGCGGAGTAGTGAGACAATCAGTTTTCATGAGCAGAAGTACAAATTTCAAAAATAAAAAACAATAAAAAACATTAATTTAATGCAATGTGTCAGGAAAAACAAATATATTATTCGGCCCCTTGAAGGGAAAATTGTAGTTTTGACAGTTGTGCTCATGATATTTCGTCTTCCGCTCATGCCAATTCCCAGCGACATGTGCAAATATGGCGCCGAATTTCGCGGTAATAGGGTCCGTAACCTCAAAAAACGGCGACGTATTTCGCGGTAATAGGTCTCTCTGGCGAAAAATGGTGCCGAATTCCGCGGCTATAGGTCCCCTCATGACAGGTAATTCGGCGCCATTTTTCCAGTGCATGTTCGGACTTAGCCAGTTTTCGGCGCAAAATAGGGAAATTCAGTGCCATTTTTCCAGACACTGTACCAGTGCATGTTGGGACTTAGCCAGTTTTCGGCCCAAAAAAGAGAAATTCGGCGCCATTTTTCCAGACACGGTACCAGTGCATGTTGGGACTTAGCCAGTTTTCGGCCCAAAAAAAAGAAATTCGGCGCCATTTTCCCAGACACAGGTACCAGTGCATGTTGGGACTTAGCCAGTTTTCAGCCCCAAAAAGAGAAATTCGACGCCATTTTTCCAGAAATGGCCCCACAACTGCTTCTGTTGGATCTCAGTTTGAATGGAATATTGCCTCATTCCAGGAGTTTTGGGGTGCATTTCATTACACTGCAAAAAAAAGTCTAATATAGCAAAATGCAATTGAAAATATCCATATGGAGGATTCCCTTTGCCCCATCAATGATTTCTGGAATCCCTAAGGAGGAGTTTGTGCAGCTCGTTCACGCTCAACGCCGGTGCATGAATAAAGTCATCAATAGTCACGTTCATCCTCAACCTCTTCAGGTAAATGTAATACAGATGCTTGCACGGATAATACTTCGAACCCTTATTTGCTTCCATCAACAAGAAGTCCGTACAATTGCAAGTCGGCTCCACTCCAATCGTAATTGTGTATACATCGTCGCGTACAGCCGAGCCGGCCGTTGCCATCCGATACACACGCCCAAGGCCGGGTGGGGGTACGTCCACGGAGCTCTGAATAGTGCAAGCCATCCCAAGAGCATTGGCAATCCGAGTCTCATTCAACTTGTTGGGAGGGTGTCGTCTCTTCACTCTTCCGAATCGCATTGTGGGATGTGCAGAATTGTCCAATCCGTCTCTACTGGACCGAGCAGTCTGCAATGGCTGGGTCTCAGGAACCGGAAATGCGTGGGCCGGGATGTCTGTGCGTTGCACCATTCGAAATCCTGCTGCAGATAGAGCATCCGCCTCATTCTGAGAGAGGCTGCAACCCGGTGCAATAGGCCAGACGCCCGGAGGCTCCGGCATTCCCTGAATCCCGTACTTGGGCTTGCCAAATACACAGGTCATTATGTCGTGCCTACAGAACCAAAATGTCTGCGTTGTGGCGTGAGCAAATGTGGGAGTCAAAAATCTGCCGCTGAAACAAGGTGCAGGTACAGCACCGTGTGGGTTCCTCCGAATCATCTCACCAAAGCGTGCTCTCGTATCCACCCGGATGGCGCAGCACTTCCCTCGAAATGCCGGCAATGTCCTCGCGATTCTCCACTGTGACTCCGACACTCTTGTCTCCACAATGGGAATGTTGTACTGCTTTACTACAGATGGCTCGTTATGTTGCCGGGGCACACGCCCTGTGCTCAAAGGAGATGGCGATCTTGAACGTGCAGGATTTGCGGTGCTCGACGAGACCTCCTCGGGCAACATCACCGGACCACGAGGGAGCGTGCGAATATTCTTGTCAGCTCGCCATGAATCCTCTTCTCCGCCAGGTGCCTCGTCAAGTCTTCGTCTCACTGGACGAGTATGAACATCTCCTTCCAAATGTTGGCCTCTTCGCAGCAATGGTGTGTCCCGAAGGCCCTCTCGCAAGGCCGCCGCCCACTTCCGAGGATTCTTCGATCTAGAGGCAGTCCGCATCAGCATTTCCTGCCTGTCCGGCCCCAAGCCCCACTGTTTCCCTTTCAAGAACTCGTTGTACCTGCATTGCTGCATAATTGACCTCACAATGTCCTCCGTTGTGGCAGTGAGGATGTCCACCAGATGCGCCGCAGAGGAGGCACGCCAGGAAGAGTGCACTGATTCGGCCATGTTTGTTGTGGGCATGTCGGTGTCGGAGTCGAGACACATTTCTTGCACAAGCACATGTTGAGGGCTGAAGCAATCTTATGCTTCAGTATACACGGTAAGGTAAATTGATAACATGAAGGCAGGAAGGAATACAAATAGGAAGCACAACCATGATTCACTAGCTGCAGGTCATGACTGATTGTTCTAAGCGGGCTGAGTGCTTAGAGATATCCAACTCTTCTATCTTGGAGTTTCCACCTCGGATAGCGAAGGGATGGGTGAGTAAAAGCCGCTCGACATTTGGCGACCATACTGGGGAACTGGGTCATGAACAACCAGATGTGACAGACATCTGGTGGGATCATGGTGGTTGGAGAATTAAAGAATTTGATGTGAATCAAATTCCCTGTGAAACTGAGAAGGAAAGATTGTCCAAACAATTCTTTCAGAGGTTATTCGAATTGCCAGACGGTTGTAAGGAAAACATTCTTAAGAGAGTGCATGATGCTGACCCTTAGTGGGGTCTGGAGAAAGGAGTGATAAAGATTTATCAGGTGGCCTGTAGAGGAAGAGCACGTTGGTTACCAACACTGGTTTATGTGATAGCATTGCTATCCATTAAGCGAGTAGAGTTTGAAGGCTGGGAGGAAAGGAAGGTGAATGTTTATACTCATATGCATGAGGAGCTTGTACTGGTAAAGAATTGGATTCCAAAGGATATTATGTGGATCAAACTCACACCAAGAACAGCTTTCCAGACTTGTTTGCCATATGGTTATATGGTAACGGAGACTTCTAGTATAGCCAAGGGTGCATTGAAGCTTGAAAGAAACCCAGGCATATACGAGAGATACTACAGAAGAGAGTTTTGGTTATTGCCACATTAAAGAAATGAAAGACATGGGACATGAGTGATGAAAGAGAAGCTAGACTCCAGAGATATTGAGCAAAAAGAGAAAGTTATTTGAAAGCTAATTATCCATATCTTTGGGAGAGAGGAATAGACATAGGGGAATCATCTGGACCTCTCACACCATTAAGATCAGAGAGTACATCACCCATACCGGAAGAACTAGAGTTGGATGCCACTCCTTCTTTTTCTTTGCAAGAAAGATTAAGGGAATTGGTACTGGAAGAAGATCAACCACGAGGTGAAAGATCTGAGGTACATCCCTGGATAAAAGATTTGACAGAAATCTTTGATAAGAGTTGGCATGGAACACCAAAAGCAGGAACTCCAGTTTTTGAGACGGAAGACGAAGAAGGAGGAGAGGATGTGGCAGAACCAACGGAGAGTTCAAACTCTCCAACACCATTGCAATTGAGTTACATGAGTGAAGAAGAAGAAACCCAAGGGAAGAACTTGGAAGAAACAGAGAGAAGAAATTGGAAGAGGAAGAGTATGAAGAAGTAGACCCAACAGCTGAGGTTGAGACTACAACCAGGACATCCCAACCCGTTGGACCTGGATCAAGTGGAGCACTTGGATCACAGGCCAACGAAGGTGTCGGCTCAGGGGGATCAGGCGGGCAGCCTGGATCTGGCTCTGGGGGGACAGGGAGTGTGGGAAGTAGTGCAACTGGAGCTGGGAATACTGTGAATATAGTGGTGCTAATAGCAGGGAGTGCTCAGGGGCTAGCACTTGGTGGAAGTTCCACCACAACTACAACAGGTCCTCAAGGACCAGCACCAGCAAGAGGGCCAGCACCTCTCAGTGGGCAGGAGGTAGGGCCACAAATGGCGTTACAACCAACACGGGCAAAACCACCTTTTCCAATATATTCAGGAAAAGGGGATCCTGATGTACACATTAGCCAATTTGAGCACATGTGTATTGTGAACAATGAGAATGGCGATGATGCCAAGATGAGACTGTATCCTTGTTCACTTATAAAGAAAGCAAGTGAATGGTATGCAAGATTCCCTGATAATCATTTCCTAACCTGGAATGGCTTGAATACAACATTCCGAAATAGGTTCAGGACAAGTAAAACTGAGGATGAAGTGTATGGAAGTTTACAACAGTTAAAGCAAAAGAAGCATGAAACTGTTGAGGAGTATATGGAAAAGATGGAATTGATGATGAAAAAGCTGGCTGATGTACTAGCACCAGGTTTACAGAAGACTTGGTTTGTGAGTGGACTAAGACCAGAGTTGCAAAAGAAAGTGGATATGTTACCCCATAATATAGTGGAGGAGGCATTTGAAACAACGAACAAAATTGAGCAATTGGGAAAGCTCAGGAGAGAGAAAAGGGATGATGAGGACTCTGAGGATGAGTCAGATGAGGCAGAAGAGCAAAAGCTGAAAATGAAGAGTAAGAGGAAGGAAAAGTTGAATACGAAAAACTATGAGAAAAGATTAGAAGAAATCTTGAAGAAGTATGCCACAGAGGCTGCAACACATTGGAGGAAGGGTGTTTGGTGTGCAAAGTGCCAGAATGAAGGCCATACCACCACTGAATGCCACATGAAGGAGAAACACTGTACTATCTGTAAAATGGATAACCATTCTACTGAGCAACTATCAGGGTAATCCAAGGGGGAATTACCAGCCAGGGAATCAGGATTACAGAAACAATCCCAGAACAGACCAAGGGCAAGGACCTAATGGGGAAGAACTGTGTTACTATTGTAATCAGGCAGGCCATTGCAAGGCAGCCTGTCCATTCTGGATCAGACACCAGAATGAGATGAGAGCTCCTGTGAATGAGGGGCCAGTGGTGGCAGCTCACATGGTTAGGCCATGTGTTGTACCAGAAGTAAGTACAATGATAGTAACGAGAAGCAAAGCCAAACTAATACCTCCAGTAGATGAGGAAGGCGATGATAATGAAGATGGCAGTGATGTGCCTGAAGATGATGAGGCTTGGAGAGATGAGAAGGAAGTGGCAGATACCATAAGGGAAATGCAGAAGAGTACTGATATTCCTATGGCAGATTCCTCTGATTCTGAAAGAGAAGAGGAAGTGAGTGAGGATGAAGGGAAGAAAGAAGCTACAGAGATGCAGAGTAATGAAGGGACTTTGGCTGAAGTAATATGCCAGTCCAAAGCGAAGATTACCATTGGACAGCTATTGGCTGTGGCACCTTATTGTAGACACAGGCTGTATCAAGCAATCAATCGAATTGCCCATGTGACAGGGAACACAGACCTGAACAGCAAGGTGACCAGTTATAATGTGAAGCCGGAAGGGCAAGAAACAGTCGTGGACTTTGATGATTCTATGTCAGTACTCCAATTGAGAATTGGAAGCAGAGAACTAACTGATGTACTGATAGATGGAGGCTCTGGAGTGAATATCATGACAGACCAATTAAGGCAGAAGCTTGGTCTAAGTAACATGAAACCAGCCCCATTTACAGTAACAATGGCAGATCAAAGAAGTGTACAGCCATTGGGATTGATAAGAGGAGTTAAGATACAGATTCAAAAGATGATCTTTATGATCACAATAACTGTGTTGAAAATGGATGAAGTCATGGAAGCTTACTCCTTATTGTTGGGACGACCGTGGCTGAAACAGGCCAGGGGTATTCCATGACTAGAATTCCCAGTTACAAGTTACAAATATGGCCAAGAATAATATTCAACGGGACGCGAATTCGTGCAACTCACCTCCCGCATATAGTCGCCGAAACTGGAGGAAACGATAATGCCACCATGCTAGCCAACTGACCATTGCTCCCTCGTCTGATTTCCTTACAGCACCTGACGATGTCCACCAAGCCCGTATACATGCAAACTGTGTCTCTGCATCATCCAAAGTGGGAGCGCACTTCCACGCAAGGCACATGGAACGATGCTCCTCTCTGAAATCTGGCGCCACGAGCCTGGTTGTGTACTGCGAAAGGCTCTGCAGAAAATGGAACCCACAAGATCTCTCCTTGCCTTCCATGGGAACATTGGGGTCTTGCTGTCGCGTGGCTTTTACTCACCCATCCCTTCGCTATCCGAGGCGGAAACTCCAAGATAGAAGAGTTGGAAATCTCTAAGCACTCAGCCCGCTCAGAACAATCAGTCATGACCTACAGCTAGTGTATCATGGGGGTGTTTCCTATTTGTTTTCCTTCCCGCATTCATGTTAGCTAGTTACCTTATTGTTGGTAATTAAGTATCAGTTTGCTTCAACAATTTATCGGATTCCATCAACTCATCCATTCATTCCACAGCTTCACTCAGATCTCTCTACACAGTGTGAGTATGAAGTATGTATCAGATTAATATCTATCAAGTATCAGGCTGAAGCCATGGTATCTCTATTCTGCTCTACATTACAACTCTATTTCTTGCATTCAGCAAGTATCAACAGATCGTTCTCCTCCTACTCCGTGCTCTCCCTCTTTCTGCTCAGAGATCCGCTCTCCGCTTCATTTTCTAGTTCTGATTTTCCCCAAGTGATGTCCGAAGTCCCCCCCCCAAGAAGTGATCCCCGAATTGATCATTTTCCAGTCCTTGCTCCTGGCTTTATCTTTCTACCCGTTGTTCTAACCGTTTCCCTCACTAACCGTCATCCGTGAACTAACATGTTCCATTCGCAGGTGTTGTTCCCCACAGTCGTTCCCTGTCCTGCTATCCGTTCCCTATGGTCGTGACAGCTGTGTTAAGTTGTGACTGGCTGTGTGAAACTGTGACGGGTTGTGACTGGCTATGTCGGGCTGTGACGGGTTGTGACTGGCTGTGTGGCTGTGTCGGGCTGTGTCGGCTATGCGAAGCTGTGACGGGCTGTGTTGGGCTGTGACTGGCTGTGTTGGTTGTGACGGGCTGTGTAACCCCCCCCCCCCCTAAAGTGCGCTGCTGTCACCCCTAAGGCTCCTGTTGGTCTCAGTCTGTGCAAAAATTAAGGGTACCCCACATATCCCGTAAAAGTGTCTAAGTCCCAGACAGTCCTCTAACACTTGCCCGTACACCCTTCGGATGGCAGCCCAATTTGCTTGTGCGTTGTCCGCCATGAAACCACGGAAATTGGGAGGGGGCAATCGCGGCTTTTACTCACCCATCCCTTCGCTATCCGAGGCGGAAACTCCAAGATAGAAGAGTTGGAAATCTCTAAGCACTCAGCCCGCTCAGAACAATCAGTCATGACCTACAGCTAGTGTATCATGGGGGTGTTTCCTATTCGTTTTCCTTCCCGCATTCATGTTAGCTAGTTACCTTATTGTTGGTAATTAAGTATCAGTTTGCTTCAACAATTTATCGGATTCCATCAACTCATCCATTCATTCCACAGCTTCACTCAGATCTCTCTACACAGTGTGAGTATGAAGTATGTATCAGATTAATATCTATCAAGTATCAGGCTGAAGCCATGGTATCTCTATTCTGCTCTACATTACAACTCTATTTCTTGCATTCAGCAAGTATCAACAGATCGTTCTCCTCCTACTCCGTGCTCTCCCTCTTTCTGCTCAGAGATCCGCTCTCCGCTTCATTTTCTAGTTCTGATTTTCCCCAAGTGATGTCCGAAGTCCCCCCCCAAGAAGTGATCCCCGAATTGATCATTTTCCAGTCCTTGCTCCTGGCTTTATCTTTCTACCCGTTGTTCTAACCGTTTCCCTCACTAACCGTCATCCGTGAACTAACATGTTCCATTCGCAGGTGTTGTTCCCCACAGTCGTTCCCTGTCCTGCTATCCGTTCCCTATGGTCGTGACAGCTGTGTTAAGTTGTGACTGGCTGTGTGAAACTGTGACGGGTTGTGACTGGCTATGTCGGGCTGTGACGGGTTGTGACTGGCTGTGTGGCTGTGTCGGGCTGTGTCGGCTATGCGAAGCTGTGACGGGCTGTGTTGGGCTGTGACTGGCTGTGTTGGTTGTGACGGGCTGTGTAACCCCCCCCCCCCTAAAGTGCGCTGCTGTCACCCCTAAGGCTCCTGTTGGTCTCAGTCTGTGCAAAAATTAAGGGTACCCCACATATCCCGTAAAAGTGTCTAAGTCCCAGACAGTCCTCTAACACTTGCCCGTACACCCTTCGGATGGCAGCCCAATTTGCTTGTGCGTTGTCCGCCATGAAACCACGGAAATTGGGAGGGGGCAATCGCGGCTTTTACTCACCCATCCCTTCGCTATCCGAGGCGGAAACTCCAAGATAGAAGAGTTGGAAATCTCTAAGCACTCAGCCCGCTCAGAACAATCAGTCATGACCTACAGCTAGTGTATCATGGGGGTGTTTCCTATTCGTTTTCCTTCCCGCATTCATGTTAGCTAGTTACCTTATTGTTGGTAATTAAGTATCAGTTTGCTTCAACAATTTATCGGATTCCATCAACTCATCCATTCATTCCACAGCTTCACTCAGATCTCTCTACACAGTGTGAGTATGTAATATGTATCAGATTAATATCTATCAAGTATCAGGCTGAAGCCATGATATCTCTATTCTGCTCTACATTACAACTCTACTTCTTGCATTCAGCAAGTATCAACAGATCGTTCTCCTCCTACTCCGTGCTCTCCCTCTTTCTGCTCAGTGATCCGCTCTCCGCTTCATTTCCTAGTTCTGATTTCCCTAAGTGATGTCCGAACTCCCCCCCAGAAATGATCCCAGAATTGATCATTTTCCAGTCCTTGCTCCTGGCTTTATCTTCCTACCCGTTGTTCTAACCGTTTCCCTCACTAACCGTCATCCATGAACTAACATGTTCCATTCGCAGGTGTTGTTCCCCACAGTCGTTCCCTGTCCTGCTATCCGTTCCCTATGGTCGTGACAGCTGTGTTAAGTTGTGACTGGCTGTGTGAAACTGTGACCGGCTGTATCGGGCTGTGACTGGTTGTGCGACTGTGTTGGGCTGTGTCGGGCTGTGTCGGCTGTGCGAAGCTGTGACGGGCTGTGTTGGGCTGTGACTGGCTGTGTTGGTTGTGACGGGCTGTGTAACCCCCCCCCCCCCCTAAAGTGCGCTGCTGTCACCCCTAAGGCTCCTGTTGGTCTCAGTCTGTGCAAAAATTAAGGGTACCCCACATATCCCGTAAAAGTGTCTAAGTCCCAGACAGTCCTCTAACATTACCCCTTCCCCTCTCAAAAAGCCGTGTCCTCACGGTTTACTGTTTGGGATTTGTAAACCTTTGTGAGCAAGCACCCTTGTGATGTTGAGAGTCTTCCTCCGTACGATCATCCTGGACCATGATATCATCACTGAAGGTAAGCCTATCAAACAGTATACCTACCGAGAGAGTGTGCGAGAAAAAAATGTTATTCAAGAAGAGATTACCAAAATGTTGGACGCAGGTGTCATCACACCCTCAATCTTGCCTTGGGCCAGTCCCGGCAGAGCTTGCTCAGGCAGGAATTCAGGAGAAATTGCATGAGAAGAGTAAAGGCCAAAGGAAAAGGACAAGGAAACAGGTGAGTGCAGTAACACCCAAAAAGAAGAAAACCATGGGGGCATCGGAGGAGGCGCAGGAGGGGACCCAAGAGAGTGACTCGGACGACGACTTTGTTCAAGGTCCTGCGACTGCTGTTGCTCCTACCCAGTCACCGGTCGTCCGGGTTCCCAAGTCAGTTCGGAGTGGGACTGGCTCTGCCAAGAAGTTGGCATTTGAGGGCGAGCCTACACGGCGGTATTCGGCGGTGACGTTTATGCACAGGCCAAAGCTAGAACCTCCAACCATCATCCAATGCGTCAATGAGAGCTTCCTTGACGCTCTCGCTGCCAGGGCGAAGAAGGTGGCACTCAGCAAGTCTCTGGTGGAGCAGAAGGGGAAAGCCAAGAAGAGGGCTGGCGGTACAGAGCCTAAAGACACCCCTGGTTTTGAAGCCATGATGGAATTCTTCACGGCTGTGAGCACGGATTGCAAGAGCACTCAGGGGGGGGGGGGTGAGGTGGAGAGAGCTTGCAACATGATTCTCCTCGACATTCCAGATGGGGAGCTGCTGGAGGGCCTGGATGGTGTGCCCACCTGGAACAGGTTTACTGAGGACTACTGGAAAGCTGGGTTTGGGCTGGCGGGGATGCTTCTGGATGACGGTGGATGTGTGGTTGTCCTTGCCATGAGAGGGAAGACCACAGAGAATGCGGTGGCAAGGTGGACACCGAAAAGTGTCACCCCGGTCCTCCTCAGAAAATGGTTCTGCATCAGTACACAGGGGTTGCGAACAGAGGGCCAAAGTGTAAGTTATCAATCTATTGCATTCACTTCATATTGTGGTGTATGTTAAGTAGACCCTGGAGTTGATCCCTTCTTTGTTGGATGTGCAGACATTGGTGTTTGAGGCATATTGCTTTGTGAAGAGAGGGTCTACGTTCAAATTCCACAACGACGGTCGTCTTGTTGATGCCGCTGTGGACCCTGTTACCTACGATGTCCTCTACAACTATGTGCCCCACTCCAGTATGCCGAAGGACACAAAGACAGGCAAACTGTGGCGGTACAGCCGGACCCGGAGCCCTGCTTTCATCCAAACCCTCATGGAGACGTGCTCGGATGTCCAAGGGCGGATTCTAGACCTCACATGCGGCACGGGTAAGCCTTCACGTGCTCAGTTTGTCCCCTGGCCCGATTGCAATTGCATGCCGCAAGCTATTAACCGCCCGCTTTGTTCCTCAGGTGCTTCAATGTGGGCAGGGACGTTGTCCGACAGGCATGTGTTCGCCTTCGAGCCAGATACTACCCTCCACAACTCGGAACTTGCAGCGGCTGAACGTCTGTCGAAAGAGGAAGAGGCATCCTCGGAGGATGAGGAAAAATCCGAGAAGGAGCAGGGGGAGGAAGTTGGGATCGAGGCCGAGGAGCCCCTGGTTTACGAGTGAGTGGTCGCATTGTAAGTTGCTTCCAGATTTTGTGAGGCACCTCCCTCCGCTCCCTTATTTCATTGAAAACCCTTTCTGGTTGTGCTGGTATTGACATTCTTGAAGTGGATTTGTTCTTACTGTAGGATGCCAAGTACTGCCGGAGGGACGTCTACACCGGAGTTCATGGGCAGGAGGAACGTGCTTTTTTTTGCCAGGGGGGATTTCATGCCTAGTCCAGAAAGGGAGTACATCCTTCCTACTTATGCTGCCCGGCTTGCTTCGGTGTCCATTAGGAGGTGTTCCGAACCTAGTCGTGTACAACAGATTTTAGACGAGGCAAGCCTCAAGAAAATGAAGATGAGGGAGGAGGCATCAGCTATTAGAGCCCGTCGGGCTCGTAGATTTGTGTTGGATTCTGCTGAGGAAAGTGGGGGAGAAGACGCAGAAGATTCCCAGGAGGTGAGGTGGACAGTCCCCCAAGGAGAGGACGGGATTTTTGAGAGGCATAGTGGAACTGATGCATCATAGAGCTCGGAGGATGAGGGGGATGAGGGGGATGAGGGGGATGAGGAAGAAGGTGGGGCAAGTTCCTCGGAGGGTGTAGGAGAGTAGTGCCCATTCCGGCTATGACAGTTAGAACACACTTGTATAGACGTGGCTTGCCACAAAATTTGCAATAAAATGTTGCATTTCGAGTCCACTGGTGCCACATTCCAACTTCACATGACCCTATTTCCGTGCCTCCTAACCCTATTTCCGTGGACTCACAATGGTATGCTCATGTTTTTTTTTTTCCCGCTCATGAAATAGCAGCCCCCCTATTCACGGAGGCTTTTCAGCAGTGTGATGGATCGGGTTGGCGAGGAGAAGGATGGCTTCTAGATGGACCAGCGAGCCATTTTACTAGTACACAAACATCTTGTTTGTCCCACAGGTAATTGCACATGTTTATTGTTTTTGTACCCAAATTGAGGGTGTCAAGAGCTTGTGGGCTGCCCAGCTTCACTTGGTTTACGCATCTTGTCCGAAATTTTTCTCACATAGTTTTTCCTTTGATGAGCAGGAGTTGATTGGGAGATTGAAGGCCGGTTTCGGTGTCCTCCGTGGCACAACGCGTGTGCCATGAGGGTAACTTCCATCGAAAGGGCAAAGGAAGTCACAAAACTACTAAGGAACACGATTCATAGCGCTTGTGCTACAATGGTGCATCTCAAGGGGATTCTAATAGGGAAAAATGCTGTTGCGGGTGAAATTGCGTCCCCTGAAATTGATGAGTATTTGCGCATGCATATCACGGAGCAACAAGGAGATTCTTGGAGGGAAGAGGAATGGACATCCGCAATCCGCAAATTCAACTCCATCATGCTCCGGGGTGTCTTGTACAAAGTGGGCAGTGATGTAGTTGTTAAGCCAGATGATGTTCATGGAACACCCTTCAAAGCGAAAATCAGAACGATTTTCAGTCATGACTTTAGGAGTGAGGTTTCAGTCTACTTTGCTGCTGACTATTACTTGCATTTGCAGGCTGTGCAAGGACCCAACCGTGCACTTGTCGACCTTGTTGATGAAGTGACTGGGATGAACGTCATTCTTAAAGCCAGGATGTTTCCATTTGACTCCTCTTGCATTCGACCAATAGATTGCATCCTGCACAAGTTCATGGCAATAGATCAGGCACCTCAGGGACGAGCTTACAATATTGCATATGAGTTGCAAGATAACGAACGTCGCACACGTTTGCTTGCACAATGCCGAACTTTTCTTGAGGGTGGACTTTGAGGTACACAAACAAACCAATCATTCCGATGTTTGTACTCGTTTCATGAGATTCTATCCAAAGATCATTTGGATGGGCAACCAATCATTGACAGTTCGTGGGAATGGTAGCTTCCATCTTGAACGGAAGGGCAATGTGTTTTCCGTATTTCATGTTGCCATGTGTCTTAATATTTGGTGTCTTCATACTTGTCACACCTGTAATTTAGGCATCTGAATAGGACGCAGCTTGGTGATAATAAGCCGCTTCAAGGGTGAGGGATTGTGCTGAGGGTTGTACTTTGTCTCCAATTCTATATGATCCAGAGCCCCCTGTCTGAAGTACTTCTATACTTAGTGCAGCTTTAAGGATTGTTTCAGTGGGAAGTCTGGCGATGTGCCCTCCACACAGTGGGAACATGTATTTTTTAATTAACCAGCCAAGGGTTCAGCTACCATGAAGAGGCAGACTTCCTGTTCTTCCTTTCATCACCTGTGTCACACTCATGCTACTCTCCTTGGACTGGCCTACCATTGCAACTGTCATCAAGAGGGAAGGACAAAGCCAAGATGAATGCACTCTTCAGGTGGATGCATCTTCTACCTGATTCTGCTCTCAGCAGCCAAAAGACATAGCAACAACTCTAGTGTCCCATTCAAATGAAGGCCACCAACTTCATACTTGACATACTAGCATGGCTATGCCCCTCCAAACATTGTATATTTACACTGCCGAAGTGCCATAAGTTCTGTGTAGTTTTTGCATACTTTGTATCATCTACACTGATATGTGTACAGATAATGTTTTTCTGCCGCCTGTCTGTTGTCCAATGGGGAATGCTTGCTGACATTGTCAGAGTCCATGGCATGCTTGCACTTGTCCACAGAGTTATGCTTCCCAAGGTCATGTAGCTGTGGCTATAGACTCCCGTTATCATGGAGACCGCGGGCACACCCCACATGCCTATGCTGATGTATGTGACATTTGTTTCGCCAATGTGCCTTCAATGTCTTTTACTACCATGGTACATTGCTAGTCAGCCTTCTCCTTTGCTATCCATGCCTGATGAGTAGAAGCCGGGAATTGGCTTTTATAGATTCCAAAGGGAACCAGGTCAATTTCCTGACAGTAGCAAACTGTTTTGGCACAGGCACTGATTGCTGCATGGAAGACTGGTCACGAGATGCCATTTATTTTTGACACGGTATTATCACTATCATTCTATCTTCAGACTGTGAAATTCAGTTGCTTTGCTTGCTAAGATGGCAGAGACTACTCATTGCTTTGCTGAGGGCTCCTCGTTCATATTCCTCCTGAATGAGAATACCATGTGATGTTCTGGAGGGACTGCTGTGGAGAATTTGGTTCTTTCTTCTTCGATTCTTATTTGTGTTTGCTTAAGCAGAGAGTCTGGTGTTCTAAACAAGTAGGGAGCTCCGTCAGTGCCAGCAAGCAAGGCAAGCCTAGGAGCTCTTGAAAAGGATAGAGTCAACTTAGTCTCTTCAGATCTTTCCAAGGGAAGGACAACACTTGGAAAACTGGACACATTCAAAGAAAGACTGGGACAACTAAAAAGTGCCAGTGGACAGAAGCACCTATCCCACAAATATGTACAAACACATGAACCGTCCCAGTGCCGGACTTGGGAAGTCGGGGATTCACAGCAAGCACGGCTAGTGGGAGCAAGCTTGAAATTTATTGTGATGTTCGCTTACTCAGCTCTAGTCCACGAGGCCTGACTATAGACAGGTTGAGGGATGAGAGTCAGAGGCGTTTGCGGGAACCACCCTCCATGAATTCAAATGGGTCGGTCTTGCCCCACTCATTGTCTGTAGGGTCGAATGGATGTGAGAGAGGCAGTGGATTTGGGTCTCATGTGAAGGCATTATCTTCATCGAAATTTTCTCGAAGTAGCAATGGCACACCATACAAAAAGGGGCCTCTTCCTCCAGAGGATGATGATGCCATAGGTCAGTTATTCATGTCCAATCAACTACTCTCACAAACCTCCTACTATCAGTAACTTATTGACCACATAAGGTGCAATACCTAGGTTGAAGCAAAGCTCATTTAAGTATTGGATGCATATTCCCTTCCTGCAAGACAACAGAAACGGAATGCGAGATGACACAAATGAGAGACAACATGATGGGGTCAATTTGAGCCTGTTTCAAGTCAGGAAAAACATGCCAAATGGAGAAGAAGCGAGTGAGGTTAGTCCTGCAAACCTCAGTGGGGGAAACATGACGACTGTGACTCTACATACAGGCATGTTTGGAAAAGCAGTGAATGATACTAATGAAAGCTCCCACATCACTGGCAACAGCAGCAGTGGGAGTAGCAGTGGCGCTTGGCTTGTACTGGATGAAAGAAATGTGGAAGAGACAGTTCGGAATCAACATCCTTCTCTCCCCAGTGTCGTGGTGAAGGAATCTAGTTCTGGTATTGGAGCTCCCGCTGTGGCCGTTACGTGCCCCAAGCTTTACAAGCGTGTTAAGCCCAAATTTTCTGGTAAGCTAGCAGGATAGGCACCCCCCTTTTCATTAGTCCATGTACAGGACCATTGTTTATAACTCTTCGTCTGCCATGGGTTGAGAATGATGGGATGTTGTCGATGGGTGCTTCGTCTCCATGTGAACGAGAGAATGTACCCATAAGCTGTTGTTTGTGTGAGGGAGGGAGGGAGGGAGGGAGGGAGGGGGAGCAAGGGCGAGAGAGGGCGAGAGAGGGAGCGAGTCCTTGAAGAGGTGGAAAAGAGACCCAATTAATGTGTTAACAAAGGAGAGTACCATTGCTTTGCCTATTCTGTTGGTGCAGGCCCTACAAGACGAGTATTGAGGGAAAATAAGGTTGCAACCAACCAAGGGTCAGAAGTGTTAGTGGACAACAACAAGATGAATCCTGAGAGCTTCCAAGGCTCTTTGGCCTGCAACATAAATGAAGATGGTAATGGTAACGGTGATTTTTCTGTTGATCCTAGGAAGCGAAAAGCTGAGGGGGAGCCTTCCGGTGGGGATACCTCTCTGCTTTTAACAAGGGAACCTTCTCCTGGGAACTCCTCTCTACTTCAGACAGATGATGGTGTGGCAGGTGCCAATTATAGCCCTTGCAGTAGGGGCCTGGACAACCAGTTGGACAAGCAAAAGAAACTTACGAACCTCCAAGGGCATGAGAGAGGGCAAGACAATGCTGGGAGAAAGATCGGGAGTAGGATTAGTCCAGAGGTATACACTAATGGGGGTCTGGTAACTCCAGAGCTTGTGGATGCGGCATTGTACTCTGAAGGGCAGAAGAAAGAGTCAAGTAGACATGATGGAGAACCATGCGTATCAAGGACATCAAGAGAATCTGTAGCACTCGCTAACTCTTCTCCTGCTTTGGCCAAGCTACAGACACACATGGAGGGCATGCGTCTACATTATGGTGCCTCAGTAAGAGTCCTCTCTCTATTTCTACTATGTTTGGTCCACCCTCTTTGTATCATAAGCTCTTTAAGCATCCAGTTGATGTCACAAAGTATCATTGTTTCCTTCTCACCCATGGGTCCTCATGGCCTTTTGTGGATGTTACGAACTTTGTCTCTTTCTTCTCTTCTCACGAGACTTCCTCTTGAATTCCAATATTCCATGGAAGAGTAATCGTACTGGAAGTTTGCGCGTGAAGCCTTGTTCTTAGGCTCTTTATGTTTGCTTGCACATCTGACTTAGTATTAGGTTGCAAGCTGATTGTTCTCCGTTTGTGCAGGAAACTGGGTCAGCTTCTGAGGCTCCCAAGCCCTTTATGGTCTCTTCAAGCACGGATGGCTTGAAAGCAAAAGGTGAAGATAGCCTGCTTGCAAGGGGATCAACCACTGTTGAGGAAGCCCCCAAAAATCCTAGTGTTGACAGCCCCTCTAACTCCCTTGGTTCCATATCCTTTTTAGAGAGGACTGCACAGGGGACAACTGCTCCATCGAAGCAATCCTCAAAAGGACTAACTTATACCCCCCCCCCCTCTTGTATCTTCCTCTGTTGGGCAACCTCTGCCAGCAATAATCTCGGAAACTGCTTCCTTGACTGGCTATTCAGTTGTGACTTCTCAGACTCTTGATATTCCACAAAAGGCCTCTTCATCACATGAAGAATGGTGTCATGCACGGGGAGTGCGGTGGCTGTTTGGCTGCTGTTCAGCCTACTGTAGTCTTGGGGTCTCTTTCTGTGTCTTCCATCAGCTCTCTGGGCTTTTTGGAACATATAGCATTATTTTTTCCTTGTGTATTTCTTTCCTTTCATTCTTTCTTCCTCTGTGTCCCCACACAAGGTGACTGTAAGCAGTAAATGACTGCTGCCGTTATTTCACAATACCAAAAACTGTTTATGCTCCTCATCTGGGGGAGTACACACCGGTTTCTTTTCATCTTAGAACACTGAAATCCTACATTGTATCCAAAGATGCAGCCATGAGAATTGTGCATGTAATTAGTTCAGGGTTTCCAGCGTTTCCAGCGAAGAGCAAGTTTCCTCGGTCAAGTGTTCACGTGGAAATATCAATCAAATTTCCTCATTTCCAGTTTTCAAGTGGAAATGTAGAACAATATTCAAGTTTCCTCATGTGGTATTACCAAATTCCCACCACAAGTTTATTCTCTAGCAGGGAAATTCGAAATAAGTGCCTCCTACGTACTAAGGGAAATGGTCATAACCTCCTTGTGCACAGGCTAGAAGTATGCTCAGATACAGCCATACTACAAACGACATTCTTAGCGGTGAGTTGGTCTCTGGAGTGGCTTCCTTTTACATCCTTCAACTCCAGTCTCAAAGATGTCAGCAACTCTGTCTTAAGGCTTTAGCACCCATCATTGCAGGCGTTAGATCCTTCAATATAGGCTGTCTTACCATCTTTTCAAAGGTCATTTTTTGGTATGCCTCTCCACGATGAGAAGTGAGGTCATAAAGCATGGTGGCAAGTTTTCTAGCCTGTTCAGAGGAGACCTTGTTCATGTTGTAGCTTGGACAGTCCGCGACAATCTCTGATTGCATAGACTTTGCTTCCTCAAGCCTGACTTTATTTCTCCGTCTTGACTCTCTTCTCAACTGATTCGCTCGATCTTTCCTCGCCCTATCTACTCTCAATGCCTCAGCAATTTGCCGAGTACGTTGCCCATCTCTTTGCTTGTTCTGTTTATTGGCCATGATTTTCAAAACTCCAGTTAGTAACAGTATGGTTTATGATGCCTCCGACACATGTATAGTTTACCTGTGCACAAGTAATCAAACAGCTGGTCTAAGTATGAAGATTTCAAATGAATCTCAAGTACACTAGTGCATGAGGTAATTGTAAATTCCCGACTGAGCACTATCTTATCGGCAAGGTAAGAGCTAAGTTGCAATGTCCAAAATATGAATTGTCATGCACACTTTCAGATCGGTTAATATTTGTCACTTACCCGTGGATTTCCAGTGTAATTTCTGGAAGGTCCGCTATTTTTCGTGTCATTACTAGATGGCTGACGTACTGATGTTGAATGCTTAATCTCCACCGAGGCTTGGCTTGCCGCTGCAACAGCAACACATAGCCGTCATCTGTTTGCACCTGCAGCTTGTTTGTCACAGATGATCAGTTTACCAGTGCCATATCTAGCGATATACAAAAGAGCTACTGCAAAATAAAGTCACTGTCATGTAGCAATTAGTGTTCAGCTGCATCTACGCAATCAACAGCCTATCAGTTGCACACAAGCATGACTGGGTCTCACAAACATACAGGTGGGTTCAGAAGTATTTCTTACGATACAACTTTACATTGTTACATTGACAGCAGTTCCACCAGCAATTGAGGAACCAAATGCAAACACTAATCACAACTTAGCTCCCAGTTTAGGGGATAGGCCGTAGCTAAGCTTGAACTATCTGATACTTGCAAGCTGAGATGGTGCGCGCGCGCCGGGATAGTGCAGACACTAGATATTCACTCGTTTGCTTGCCTACTCTAACACAGACTTGTTTTGAACAGGTTTTACAGGCTCATTAGCCCTGTAACCTGCATGCCAGCTTCTCATAGAGGAAGTTATTCCTTCTCAGAACTTGCAGTGCCAACATTACATCAAGGAGCGAAATCTCCAAAAGCCACACCCCTGGTAAGTGCTGTACGTTTATTTTCTGTAAGCATCATGCATCCACATTACAGAAGGGTCCCATACGGATGATCTGTACCAGACCCTTTTGTGATGACTTCCACCAATTTGTGGAGGGTTCAAAGCTATTACCAAAAGCAGCACAGCTAGGTTGTTCTGAAATAAGTAATTTAAGGTCACTTGACCATTCTTGTGTGCAGCTAGTCATACTTTGCAAATGATCAATCCAAGAAATATGCACACAATCTGCTTGTTTGCACCTGCTTGATGAGATTATCTTCCAGGATGAGCTCTTCCAGCATGGTGCACTTTTCCAAGCCCTTGAGCAATTACTGAGATTTCATTTCCAGACAGGAACAGACGTCGTAGGTTCGGCAACCTGTCAAAGCAGTACATTGTACTCAGCTTCCGCCGCTCTAAGTGAACCTCCTCAACACCTTCGTACCATGCAGGCAGATCCTTTGTGGAGTGGTTAATCCGTCTCTTTGATGCTGTTCCTATCCTATGGAAATTGGTAAACGCGTTCAGCCTGTAAGGGCTCAGTCTGAAGGGATCTGCAAGATGTTTCAGGACGGCTTCAGTTGCACCCTTGGCTGGTGCTGCTACCCCTGCATCCTTCTCTTATAGCTCAGCCCCTTTTGCTTCCACTTTTACCTCAAAATTTTCATGGTTAACTTCATGTGTGAAACACATAGCCGTCATCTGTTTGCACCTGCAGCTTGCTTGTTACAGATGATCAGTTTACCAGTGCCATATCTAGCGATATACAGAGGAGCTGTTGCAGAATAAAATCACTGTCATGTTGCGTTCCGTCTGAATGCATGGAGGAGCTTCTGATAGCAAAGGAGGAGCATACGTCGCGAGAGTGCTATGTTCCCTCTCTCTTCTTCCCAATTATTGTCCACAATTTGATCCAACCAGACTCACATCTATATCTGAAATCCAGCCAAGGCCCTTTTCTTATTCCACTTTCCTCATTTACAAATTTACGGATCGATCACCAAAGTGATCGTCAATCCTACTCTGGCCTGGCTCCTCGTTCGAAAGATCTCGCTGTCAACCTATGTACTCATCTCATGCCATTCTGCCTATGCACAGTAATGGAATACTATGTCCAGTCCGCCCCTCCACCACACCGTGCATCTTCACATTCTATCAACATAGGGCAGTGCAGGTCGATCATCTTCCTCCTTCTCTCAACCTCCTTTTCTGCTCTGCCCCGTGCTTCTTCATTTTTCCTCTTTTCACCTTCCACGTTGAAGCATGGTCACTGTTTCAGCCCCCTGTCATTGCTTGCCAGCTCATATCCTTTCACGTTAATCATCCCATCGTTCTTGACATGTTCACCATGGTGAGAACCCGTTCCTTTAATAATTATCCTTCAACTACTACGGGTTCAATCCCAGATACATAAGATCACTTCCCCTCTTAAAAGAGAGTATTGTCCTCAATACTGAAGTAGGGATAGTTCTTTCGAATTTCTTCTTCTTTCTCCCATGTAGATTCCTCTATGGGATAATTTTTCCATTTCACCAAGCACTCATTCCAGGAACGGTTTTGAAGGGTTCTAATCTGTATCTCAAGAATCTGCTCTGGCTCTGCCACGATCTCACCTTCTGTTGTTACTTTTGGCAATTCAGAGAGAAGATAACTGGGGTCAGAAACATACTTCCTCAAGAGACTGACATGAAATACATCATGTATTCTCCACCCTGATGGCAACTCGAGCCGATAGGCTACTTTGCCAACTTTCTTTACAATCCTGAAAGGTCCAGAGTACCTTGGAGAAAGCTTATAACACTTTCCCAGCTTTAATTGACTTTTCTTATGGATCACTTTCAAAAAGACTTGATCTCCAATTTCAAACTCTCTAAGAGATCTTTTCTGATCTGCATAAGTCTTGGCCCTCTCTTGAGCCTTCATCATGCTTTTTCTTTCCAAGTCTAGCTCGTGCTGCATCCGCCCTATCATTTGGTTGACACACTCAACCTTTGTATCATAAACATGCCAGGATGCAGGTGTCGAGCAATCCTGCCCATAAACAGCTTTAAATGGGCTTACCCCAATAGCTGTATGCATGTTCTAATTGTAGGCAAATTCAACCAAATGCAGATACTACTCCCAAGAGCTCTACCTTTGCCCCACATACATCCGGAGCATGTTTTCCAAGGTTCTGTTTGTCCTTTCTGTCTGAGCATTTGTCTCAGGATGGTAGGCACTGCTAAAACATAGCTTTGTACCCAAAGCTTTAAACAAGGTAGTCCAAAAGCCCCCTGTGAATTTTGAATCCCTATCCGAAACGATTTCCCTTGGCAACCCATGCAGCCTATATACCTCTTTCACAAAGAGAGTGGCTGTATCAACTGCAGTAGTAGTCATCTTTGTGGGTATGAAGTGAGTCTGCTTGACAAGCAGTCAACCACCACAAAGAGAGCATCATGCCCATTCCTCGTCTTTGGCAGTGAGACTATGAAAACCATGCTAATGGATTCCCATTTCCCCCTAGGCACATCCAGGGGCTGTAAAAGGCCAGGAGTCTTAATATGTTCTGTTTTGGTCACCTGACAAGGGAAACACCGTTCAACATAGTCTCTGATGTTCTTTTTCATGCCTGGCCAGAAAAATTGTTTTCTGACTACGAGATACGTTTTCTGAAAGCCAGGATGGCCCGCAATGGGGACATTATGACAATCATACATAATTTTCAGTTTGAAATCCGCAACTTGAGGGATGCAGAGGCGCCCATTGTAATACAATAGTCCATCCTTCAATATGTAAGCAAGATACTTACCAATCTCCTCAAGGGTCTTAATTCCACGAGATAGGTTTTCAAAAGGTCCAAAAAAATATGCATCCTTAACATACTGGCCTTTGATCTCATCTATGACAGTACTTCTTATCACATATATAGCGTTTGCCCATTTACTTTTGGACAAACCATCAGCCACTACGTTTTCTTTTCCCTTCACATACTTCAAATCAACGAAGAACTGTGAAGGAATTCTACCCAACGACATTGTCTACGACTAAGGTTGGGTTGTGTGGCTAAGTACTTCAAGCTTTCATGATCCGTTTCAATCTTAACCTCTCTCCCCAGTAAGTAGTGCCGCCAAATCTTCAAAGCATGAATAATGGCTAGCAACTCTTTCTCATGTACCGGGTAATTCTGCTCTGTTGGGCTCAGTTTCCTTGATTCATAAGCAATCACATGACCCTCCTGCATTAACACAGCTCCTATGGCCAAGTCACTTGCATCTGTGCAAAGCACTAAGCCTCCCTTCGTATAATCCATCAACTTCAACACTGGAGCATATATCAAGGCATCCTTGAGCTTTTCAATGCTCTCATCACAATCTGGGGTCCAATTGATTGGCCCTGAACCTTTCAGCAGGCTAGTAAGAGGGGCCGCAATCCTAGAAAATGCCTTTATAAATCTTCTATAATAACTTGCAAGTCCTAGGAATGCCCTCACGTCCGTTCTATCTTTCGGTAGTGGCCATTCAGCCACAGTTCTTATCTTTCTAGGATCTACCTTCATGCCATCACGCGACACTATGTGACCTAGATATACCATCTCAGAGACGAAGAATTCACACTTGCTCATTTTAGCATAAAGCTTATTCTCTCTCAAGATTTGTAAGCCCCCTTGTCCTGAAAGCTGTCTTGTATACATCAGAGTCCTTGATCCGGATCTGATGGTATCCACTCCTCAAATCTATCTTTGAAAACACTTGCGCACCATGTAGGTAATCATACAGATCATCGATTCTAGGAAGTGGGAATTTGTTTTTTACAGTTAGCTTATTCAGCCATCTGTAATCAACACATAATCTTAAACCTCCATCTTTCTTTCTTTTGAATGAGACAGGTGCTCCCCATGGAGATTTGTTGGGCTTAATATAACCTTTGTCCAGCAGATCATTAAGTTGTCTTTCCAATTCCTCATTCTCTAAAAGAGAATGTCTATAAGGGATTCTGGAGAAAGGAACAACTCCAGGAACCATATCAATTGCATGATCTACATCCTTTCTTGGAGGTAATCCAATAAGGTCGTTTGGAAAGACATTAGAAAATTCTTTCAATACTGCGTTATTTCCATCCTCAGATGGTATAGCCACATCAACACCACATTCTTGACTTTCATGTATACTTACATAGAACAGCTCATCTCTTTTCCGAGCACATCTTTTCATCTGGGTCCCAGAAAGCAAGGGTACATTTGGCAAGCCTACGACCATCCTTATCGATCCTGGAAGTTCTCACAATTTTCTATCTCAAAGGCTAGCTAACAAAGGCAAGATCTTACAAGCAGTGATGGCAGAACCGAGCACCATCTTGCTTCATGATGGGAGTACTGGATTTACGAATAGCAGAGTGTTGGGAGTCTCAGTTGAGATGCAGGGGATGGAGACAAAGGTCGATTTTGAAGTTTGGGACAGCTCAAGGTACGACGCCATCATTGGTATGTAGTGGCTGATGCAAGTGGATACTCAGGTTGCATGCCGGGAATGTGCTGTCACATGAGTCTTACCAAGCGGTCGGTCATTCAGACTGGCAGCCTACACAACCTTCAAGCCTGATGACATTAGGGTTGTAATCAATCCTATCATTCATCACTACAGCTGATATCCTCAATTGCTGCTTCCCCTTATCAAACCCTGCATGTTCGTCAACATCCATCTTCTGATCTTCCACCTCCTGAACCACAACTGCCGCAGATTGGACCTGGCCTAACCTGTCAGGACAATCAAAGGCTCTGTGGTTCTTCTTATGGCAAATAAAGCAAAGGCCCAAACGTCTGTGAGTCTCATTCTCCTCTTTTGTCAGACGCTTGGTCACTGTTTGAGGTCGACACTTCTGAACCTAGGGGACTGTTGGTCTTGTGAATTTCTTATTAGGCCTCTTCCACTTCTTCGTCTTGTCCGCGACAAAAGAGAATCTATTTGGCCTATATTCTCTTTCCCCAGGCGCACTTGCAGCAAAGTGTGCCCTACTCTGACTCTCAAAAGTAGTAGTCAATCTGTAGGCCTCATTTTCAGTCTTTGGCTCATGTGCCTGGACCAAAAACCTAATGGACTTGTCCAATTCCTTCAAGAAGAAGTCAATCCTATCTGCTTCCTTCAAGGATGAGAAATAAGAGGCATGCTCATCGAACTTGATCTTATAATCTGCAACGCTCATCCTCCCTTGATCAAGTTCCATAAACCCCATTTTCATTTTATGAGCATGATCTTTTGGCATATATTGTTCAGTGAACAATCGCCGAAACTTCACCCAGTTATTTACAACCATCTCTGGGTTTCCCTTCATTCTTATCCACCATTCTTTTGCCTTACCTCTCATCTGTAAGGATGTTGTCCGAATCTTATCAGCGTCAGTGTAATCCTCGCTGAAAAATTCCTCAAGCGTTTCCAGGAATGAAAGGACCTCTGTACAGGGTGTAACTGAACGGCCGTGGAATTCTGGTAACCTCACCATCTTCCTAATTTCTCTGTCCACTGTCCGCATTTTCTCAACACGAGTAAGGCCTCCATGACTTTCCCGTGACGAAGTAGATTTGGAAGGGGATCTTTCCCTTCGAGAACCCCTAGAATTTCTAGTCCTCATCGCAGGGTCTCTCTGTGCATCAACGGATTGGCCAACATTCACTTGTCTCTGGCAACCCTCATCTAGAACGGCACTAGGTTGCACTGACTGATGTACTAACTGTGCCCCAGACATTTTAATTCCTGCCAATTCCTTCACGGCAGCCTGTATGCCTTCTTTTATGGCTGCTTGCACCATCAAAGGTGTCATGAAATTTGCCTCATTATTAGCAGGAGGATCACCAACGGCTTTACCTGGATCTCCTCTTCCACAATCTGATCTGCAGGTCGAGATCCAGCCGCCACTTCTAAATTTAGACGCTCTGTTGCGACCATCTCCACGCTCTTGCGCCTCAATCGAGAACTGCCGCTTCCGTAAGTCAACTGACTCATGCGCCTCAGGTCCAACAGACTCGAACCGCTCTGATACCAAATGCTATGTTCCCTCTCTCTTCTTCCCAATTATTGTCCACAATTTGATCCAACCAGACTCACATCTATATCTGAAATCCAGCCAAGGCCCTTTTCTTATTCCACTTTCCTCTTTACAAATTTACGGATCGATCCGTCAATCCTACTCTGGCCTGGCTCCTCGTTCGAAAGATCTCGTTGTCAACCTATGTACTCATCTCATGCCATTCTGCCTATGCACAATACTGGAATACTATGTCCAGTCCGCCCCTCCACCACACCGTGCATCTTCACATTCTATCAACATAGGGCAGTGCAGATCGATCATCTTCCTCTTTCTCTCAACCTCCTTTTCTGCTCTGCCGTGCTTCTTCATTTTTCCTCTTTTCACCTTCCATGTTGAAGCATGGTCACTGTTTCAGCCCCCTGTCATTGCTTGCCAGCTCATACCCTTTCACGTTAATCATCCCATCGTTCCTGACATGTTCACCATGGTAAGAACCCGTTCCTTTAATAATTATCCTTCAACTGCTACGGGTTCAATCCCAGGTACATAAGAGGGAGCCTGGGCGGAGGGAGATCAGTATGGCCAAGATCAAGAAGAGGCGGGGGCGAGGGCTGTCAAGAAACAATTGAAACCTCGCCCGAATTTCATTCATTCCTGCAATTTTCATCCAATGGTTCATTTTTCATTCATTCATGTAATTTTCATCCAATAGTTCATTTTTCATTCATTCATGGTCACGAGTATGTCATTGAAAGTACTATCATTACATGGTAAGTCATCTTGTACATGACAACCTTTTACCTACTGGCACAACCCCAAGACATCAAAAAATTCTCTTGATTATGGGTTGGTAAAGGCTCTAGGCCTTATATTACCTTAATGCATTAACTTCATCCTGTTTGGGAATTTTTCACTTGTCATTTTTCAAATGGCCCTCATTATTTGCTCATGATTTCGAGGTGTATATATGTAGTTTTTCAAATGAATGTGGTCAAGAAAATGACCTAAAATGACAACCTGCAAGAGCCTTTTTGGGTGGATTGTAGCATAGATGTCTTCGTCACCTCTACCTCTAGGCTTGTATGACTTGAATTACAAAGAAAAACCTCACAGTACAAACTGGTGTTGTCATGTTCATTGACGGGTCTCGGCTTTTAGCTTTAGGATAGTCATTTTGGGGTGACCCTAAAATACTTGGAGCCCTTAGTGGAAGTGGCATTAGCCGCCCTCATCACGTCTTTCAACATCCGCCAAACTGCGCCAACAACCCTTCCCAAAAGGCTGCTGGCATGGGAGACATCTGTTGGTCTGGCGGAGCCTTGAAGTCCTCGGGCTCCGACTCCCCCAAATTCCTCCCGTTCTTGAGCGGACTCGCTTTCAGAAGCATAAATCGTCTCTTCCATTTGCCGCTTCGGTGACACGTCGCCCCCACCGGGCTCATCAGGATCATCGTCTTTCGAGCCGTTCCGCTTTCGCTTTGTCTTGCCCGACCCCATGGTGAGGCTGATCTAAGGACAATCGCGTACTGAATTCTAAGCTCTGATACCAAATGTTGCGCACCTCACTTCGGTAAACTCCCCTTCAAGTCATAGTACTCGCCTTGATGCGCGCGCCTAACTCCCAAACCGGCCGCCGGGCCAACTCGGAGCTTCGGCTGCTCACCGGGGCATAATGGTCCCCCTCACACTCCCACTCGACCCTCGACCTGTCGGGCTCAATGGAAATTCCCTTTGGTAGATGGCAGTCCGGAACAGCTCCCCACACCTTGGTCGCTTTCCGGCTCGCACGCTTACTCACTAATTTTTGGTCACCAACGGGTTTGCACCGTTCTCGGGGTTAATACTCCCTATATATACTTCTGTAGATGTCTGCGGGGGTTCCACAAGTAGCCAAGTCCAAATCTGGTGCACCACTACTTAGACCCTCGATCATCCCAGCGGTGAGCCGTGGTGAGTCTTGGCCCACCCACCACGGCCCCAATGGACCGTGGTGAGTCCCAAGACTCCCCACGACTCCCACCACAAGGCCTCAGCTTCATGGTGAGTCCTATGCCACCCCTATTACGACTCCCTACTATCACGGCCCTTTGCCTTGAGGGCAGGGGGTCGGGACACAAGAGGGGCTGCCCCTGTAGTGGGGGTAGTGGCAACAATAGGTACGGGGGCCGAAGCACCCTTGAGTGCCCAAGGAACTCAAGGAGGCGGAGGCGCTCACTAGGTGGAGCCCCGCACACCGGGTTGCGGTGGGGGTGGTTCCACGAGGGATGGTGGTAGCTTAGTGGGTCCTAGTGGGTCCTAGTGGGGGTGGCATAGGACTCACCATGGGGCGGAAACCTTGTGGTGGGAGTCGTGGGGAGTCTTGGGACTCATCACGGCCCAATGGGGCCATGGTGGGTGGGCCAAGACTCATCGCGACTCATCACCGGAACCGAGGGTTTTCGTGGTGGTTCGCCAAAATGACTGGGTTGTTTGTGAAACCCCCGCGGACAGTCACAGAAGTATGTATAGGGAGTAGTAACCCCCGAGAACGGTGCAAGCCCGTTGGTGACCAAAAACTAGTGAGTAAGCGTGCGAGCCAGAAAGCGACCAAAGTGTGGGGAGCTGTTCCGGACTGCCAACAACCAAAAAGAATTTCCACTATGCCCAAATTGAGAGAGGGTCTATTGGAGGAGCAAAGGGGGACCGTTATGTCCCGGTGAGCAGCCAAAGGTCCGAGTTGGCCCGGTGGCCAGTTTGGGAGTTAGGCGCGCGCATCAAAGTGAGTAACTATGACTTGAAGGGGAGCTTACCGAAGTGAGGTGCGCGACACTTGGTATCAGAGCTTAGAGTTCAGTACGCGATCATCCTTGAGATCGGCCTCATCATGGGGTTGGGCAAGACAAAGCGAAAGCGGAACGGCCCGAAAGATGATGATGCGGGTGAGCCCGATGGGGGCGACGTGTCACTGAAGCGGCAATCGAAAGAGGCAATTCATGCTTCTGAAAGCAAGGCCGCACAAGGAAGGGAGGAATTTTGGGAGTCAGAGCCCGAGGACTTCCCAGAGGCTCCGCCAGACCAACAGATGTCTCCCATGCCAACAGCCTTTTGGGAAGGGTTGTTGGCGCAGTTTGGCGGGACGTTGAATGACGTGTTGAAGGCGGCGAATGCCACTTCCAGTAAGGCAAAGTTTAAGGTGAAGCCTAAGGAACCTGGCACCTTCGAGGGCGTCCGAAATTGGAAGGCACTCAACACCTGGCTTTTGGAGCTAGAGCAGTACTTCCGAGCGGCCAAGTTGAGTGACGAGGATTGGGTGGAAGTGGCTCCCACCTATTTGAGGGGCTATGCTCAACAATGGTGGCAGAAACGCTTTCATGACCAAGGTCCAAACCCAGAAACCTTGAGCTGGAGTGGGTTCAAGAAACTTATGAAAAAACAATTTGTGCCCCTCAATGCGTCCAGGCTCGCCCGAGACAAGATGAGGAATTTGAAGCAAACAGATGACATTCGGGGATATGTTCAGGCTTTCAATAAGCTGTTACTCAAAGTCGCGGATATGGCGGAACCAGAAATGGGCTTCAACTTTATGGCGGGACTGGCCCTATGGGCCAGGCGGAAGTTGGAGGAGAAGCCACCTAAGACTTTGAACGAGGCAATTGAAAGGGTTGAATGTTTCTCGGATGTCCCTAGGGGCGAAAGACAAGGCCGTACGAAGCTGAATCACAAGAAAACCCGGTGGGAGGGTGACTCCTTCACTACAACATATTGCAGCTTTTATGACTCCCATGGCTGCGCAGTCATGACAGATTTGTGGCAGAAATGCCATTTGAAGTCGTAGATGCCACAAGCAGCCATGTGTCGTGGTAAATGAGGATCATACAGGCTGATTTTGTCCTTCAACTTAAACTGCACATAGCACCCACCATAAAACCCACATTAATCAACCCATGAAGACTTACATGTACATTGAAAACTAGATAATGAGGACCGTCCAGTATAAGCAATCACTCAAAGTGCAGAGTACTTTTGGTAGCATAAGAATATCTGCCACTATGGCAGGGGGTTGATATTTGGGGGTTGCCTTTGAAGGCGCCGTAGTTGGTGCACTGTCGGTGGCAATATCAAGAGTGGCTTTCTCAGCCTGCAAACATCACGCCCAACACCCCTTAGCAGTTACATTTAGCAATGCATCTACTAATAGTTTGAAGTACCCAACATGTAAATGGCCACATTGTACAGAACTGATAGCCAACATGTGCATGCATGCTCACCTCTAGTACAAAAACTATTGCATGGAGAGGTGCCTCCAGTTGCAGCCTAACACAAGCCCCTCCACCCCACAAAGTTAGCAATTATGGAAAATAAGGTCAACCGGGCAACGAGCAAGGTCGGCAGTTCGTGAACGCATACAAACCTTGGTCCAACGTGCCAAAAACAATTTGGCATCCAATGGCATGAATGCATGGAATGTCATGCTCTGGCGCCCTAGCAATGTCCCACATCCATTCAGTATTAAAACCCTAACACATGTTCTAACCCTTTGAAATTTAATCCATGGGTCAAGCCATACATAGTCCAATTCGTAAGCCATTCATCTTTCTAACAAGGTTTCCAGGTCATTCACATTTAGGAAAAAACCTTGGTTTGATATATAACATTTACCACCATATATGCAGATTGTAAACTCATCACAAAAGCAGATTGCAGGTCTGGAGATAAATCTCCGGAACCAGGCTCAAAGCATATCAGGTTTGAAATGAAACAATCAGCCACTCATGCCTTAAGTTCATGAAGATTTTACCTCAGTTGTCCCACCATTGACTGGGGTCAGAAAAGTATGTGCATGACTCCGGACTCTGCGCAACACAGATCAAACATGCTTGACCACGAATATTGGCATGGCAGATATGACTACCAGTCACGGTCATACCTACACTGGAATGACGTGCGCAAATTGCTAGACGGACATATGACTTCACGACTCTCACTCTAATGCATTCTGCCAGATCATCACATGGATGAATCACTACATGACTGCACGTGTCGACACATGCTTTTCTGGTTATATATAAAATATATCAGTATTTAAATTTTGAAAAAATGTCGGAGACTCTAACCACTAGAATGATTTATTTTTAAAAAAAAATCAAAGTGCAAAAGATTTGAAAAAACAGCACATCGGCTGGAGGTGCACAGTGCGTCGCCCCGGTGGTTCGGGTTCAAATCCGCTGCCTTGCCCCGTGTGTGGGATTGTTCGTGACGATATGTTTGGGCGTTGATCGTCCTGTAGGTCTCATGGCCCAAATGAAAGGGGTTAATTTTTCCCCCCTCCTCAAGGGCCTGAGGCTTCCTTTAAAAAAAATAAAATAAAAAAATAAAAAAATTGCTTATAGGGTTTGCAAGAAGGTTAAAAAACTTAAAAAGTTGCCCATCACAGTAGCCTTGAATAGAATTAGAGTATCCATAAACAGGTAACAGAGATGAGGAGAAGCTGTGGAATGAACTTTTCTGACCCCAGTCAATGGTAGGACAACAAAGGCAAAAAGGTGAATGCTTGTTAGATTACAGAGAGTAGCAGACGCAATTCAGCATAGGCACTAAGGCAAACTCTCCTTCCCCGTAAGGATGTGTTTTGGTATCTGAGCGAATAAATATTTTATCTAAGAATATAATTTCAAAAATTCGTTATTTAATAATGTGCCACTGTCCCCTGTTGGTCAAAAGTAATAATAATAATTATAATTATTATAATTATTATTATTATAACAATAAATTAAATCCCCAAACCCCCCCCCCACAGCGACGCGTGTCAATTGACATGATGAACCACGTGTCAAAATCACGTTTGCGACACATGCTGACGTCTGATTCCCTCCTCTGCAGTCGGGATGGCGTCGCAGTCTGACACGTGGCGTGTTCTGTAGAGAACACGTGTCTCTCTTACACAGCGGCTGACATGGACCCGTTCAGTCATTCTGTAAAGCAAGCGTGTATGACTACCCCCACAGCTGTTCAGGCGCCACGTCACAGCCAGGCTGACAAGTCATATCTGAGGTCAGGGTGTTGACCAAGACATGGCCAACCGGCTTCAGCAGCTAGAGCAGAGGCTCACTGCCATGGCTACAGCTCAGGTGGTACCGGCTCCCAGGTGGGATGGTCCACCTCCTGCTCCTGAGGGAGGAGATATGGGAGGCATGGGATTCATGTGCGGAGCAGCACTACCACTAGTGCAGGTGAGTCTTGCTGCAGCCGTGACTCGAGGAGCAGCACGAGTTCCTGAGCCACGAGGTGCAGAGGTGGAATTGGATCCATAGCGTGGGGAGGCAAGCCGTCAGGTGAGGCTTCCTTAGTAATTCACATTGGCGGAGACAGTGTCGACGCCATCCATGGCACCTAGTTCTCGCCCGACTGTTACCGAGGCGAAGGTTACTATGCCATTGGGGAGAGCTACACGTGCAGCACTGACACCTGCTACCAAGGCTAGTGCAGCCGGTGTGTTATTGGGGGCAGCCACCTCTGTGTGTCAAGCCCCACTGTTCTTGGCAACCATGATTGTGACGCCGGGGGTAAGACCAGCTGCAATGTTTAGACTAGCAGCAACACTCTGCGAAAGTGGGGAGGTCACTTCATCTTCTGCGGAGTTATTGGAAGGTGTAGTGGCAGAGGGATACTCGGATTTGAGGGTCAAGACTGCCACGGCTGCGCCATGTCAAGCTGCAGCTGCCAGGTTGACGGAGCTGTCAGCTAGGCCAGCCTTTGAGCGTGCCATGGTGACACCTGGAGTTGTCTTGTTAGACAACCAGGGAGGCATTTTCACTTTGAGTGGACCGACAGGCAAGAAGTACTGGCCACTGCGGGTCTTGTTGGACTCAGGAGCTCAGCCACTGATGTTGGGCAGAGCTGCTATTGTAGGTTTGGGCCTCATGGAGGCAGATATGGAGCCTTGTCCTTTCCAGATACAGACATCTCTGGGAGGATCAGAGCAGGCTCGGGGCATGACACGGCGTGAGTTGGCCATTGGACTACAACCAGATCATCCTGTAGATGGCTCAGTGATGCGAGCCAAGGCCATTGTGACAGACGCGGTCTCTTATGATGTCCTTGTTGGTGGGGCAGTGTTATATCCCATGGGCTTCACCCTGGACTTTTGGGAGGAGTCAGCATCCTACAGGCCTGGATGGCAGTCAGGGGATCCGTCGTGCACAACTCCCTGTGACATTCATTGGGGGTATTGTGGCTGCCCAGCGGGGCAAGCTGTCAACACTAGCCGCCTTTACAGCTGCAGTTAGTTGGCCTGGAGAATTGCTGGAAGGCAATGCCCATGCAGGATGTGCACCCTCCAGCAGAGCAGGATGACATGCATGGTACGGCGGAGTTGCCTGCCATGGTTGCTCACACTCCATTATGGGGTACGAGCAAGGATTTGCAGCAGGCTGCTGATGGACGGGTACAACAAGCTTGGGTAGAGGCCTTCGTGCCGTCAGGAGAAGAGGAGAGTGCGGTGATTGCACCAGAACCACCTCAGTTGTCGCCATTGGACACCACACCTCTTGTGTGGCAGTGCTCGGATGAAGGCATATGCCTTCTGGACTTGTTTGGCGGGATCAGCACTGGATTGGCTGCAGTACTGCAGGCAGGTGTACGAGTTTGACGTTACCTGTATGTGGAGAGGGATGAGACTGCACGACGCGTCTCACTGCGCCATGTTGCTTAGTTGGTACAGCAGTACCCTGATTTGTTGCCAATGTCTGCAGTTCGTGGATACCAACAAGCCTTGCTAGCAGACATTTCGTTGCTGGGGCACAGGATTGGAGCGGGTTGGTTCCATTGATCTGGTAGTGGGCAGGTTGGCCCTGCCAAGGGCATTCATCAGCCGGGCATGGCAATGGATTGCGAGACTCGAGGACGGGTCTGTTTTGGGAGATGGTGCGGATTTTGCGCCACTTGCAGCTTCATCAAGCTGTATCTCCAGCATACATCTTGGAGAATGTGCCACTGATGGGTGATTCTCGGGCCAGGGTGATAGC
The DNA here is from genome assembly GCA_030704615.1 of Takakia lepidozioides. Taxonomy (NCBI): domain Eukaryota; kingdom Viridiplantae; phylum Streptophyta; class Takakiopsida; order Takakiales; family Takakiaceae; genus Takakia; species Takakia lepidozioides. Next base: position 94,240,343 of record CM060731.1, on the reverse strand, counting down.
CAGTGTGCATCAAGTCCGGTCGTGGCTTGGGTCAGCAGTGTTACTGGATGCAACTGCAGTGGGGTCATGGGCTCATCGTCCACGGCTATGGTGGACTAACTTGATGCCACCCGCACTGCTCAAGCGTGCATTTGATGGGGTGCAGCGGCCAGCACACCTCGCAGTGGATAACATTTTGATACAGGGAGGCAGTCTCAACGTGTGAGACACGATGACGCCTTTGGCAGTGGTCAACAGGGTGGGTCAACCACGAGCAACATCATCTACACTGCTCAACTTCCCAAGATCCCATGCTTTTCGGGATGGTGGACCTGGCCTCTTGTGGGATAGCCAGTTGCAACAATTAGTGGAGCCCAATGCTGACGAGCGCGAGCGGGCGATGGGTTTTACCACAGGTACCACGACGGGTGCCATCTCTTTCTGAGGCATCACGTCGTCAGGTGTTGGGGCAAGCAATGGATCTCAATTGCTTGACCTAGATTATCAGCTTGGCTATGGCTGAGCAGCGCAGAGTACGGAGTACACTTCCCTTCATGGTCTCCCTGCCTACCGAGACGGTACAGGCAGCGAGTGGGGGCGAGCAGGTGAGGACCATGAGGTGCAGGCCGCATCCATGGCACACGTGGGAGGTGCTAGAGGTTCAGAAGGAGTTGGCAGCCAAGGCGGCGGTGATGGATCAGGTTGGGGATTTTTCTCGGATTGAGGAGATCCTCAAGGATGGGATGATGGGGCAGGATGAGACATTGTCACTGACTGAGGAGGTAGTGGTCACTGCTCAACAGGTTGCAGCATAGCAACCACGGGATGCGTCTTCTACCTCTAAGCCTGCTGGACTCAAGGTTGCAGTCACGGAGGACAACTGGGAGCCTGATGTTGGACCTATAGTCACCGGAGGAGAGATACAACGTATACGACGGTTCTTGAGGGCTTACAGGAACTGCTTTGCCTTCAGTTTGAAGGACTGAGGAGCATTGAAGGGTCAAGAGATTCGCATTGAATTGGCTACTGACACGCCAATCTTTCGGAGACCCTATAGATACAGTGACACAGATGAGAACTCAGGACCTTTGGGAGGCTGGTTTGGTGGAGCTATCTGGGGGAGAGTATGCTTCAACCACAGTGATGCCAGCCAAGAAGGATGTCTTTGGCAATTAGACGGAGAGACGTATGTGCGGTGATTACCGGCCTGTAAATCGTCAGACCAAGTCCGATAGGTATGCCATGCCAACACCAGAGGAGATCTTTGATGCCATTGGGCATGCCAAGGTCTTTAGCACGTTGGATTTACGATCCGGATATCACCAGTTGCCGATCAAGGAGGCGGATAAGCAAAAGACGGCATTCTGGGGGATCAATGAGCACGGGAAGGATTACCTATACCAGTGGCGGTTCTTACCATTTGGGCTTAAGAACGCTCCGGCAGAGTTTCAGAGAGTCATGGACAGGATTCTAGCAGGGGTGGAGTTTGCTCGGTGCTGCATAGATGACATCATCATCTTTAGTGCTACGGTGGAAGAGCATGAGAGACACCTTCAGGGGGTATTTGAGCGCTTGAGGGCGCACGGATTGAAGTTACATCCGGGAAAGTGCAAGTTTTTCCACAACCAGATTGAGTATCTGGGTCACATGATATATCCTGGAGGATTGGGGGTACAGCAGAATAAGGTAGAGTCCATTGCACAGGTTCCACGCCCCATGGATGTGAGCCAAGTTCGAGCTTTCATGGGGTTAGCAAACTATTATAGACGGTTTGTTAAGGGATTTAGTGCCATTGCAATGGCTCTAACCAAGCTGACCAAGGTGGACTAGGAGTGGCAGTGGGAAGATGAGCAAGAACAAGCTTTTCAAGAGCTCAAGGCGAGGTTGACCTCGGCGCCCATCTTGAGACGACCTATCAGGGGCGTCCTTTTCAGCTGCATACAGATTGGAGCATGCTAGGGCTTGGAGCGGTGCTCACACAGGTGGATGATGAGGAGAGAGAGTTCGTAGTGGCTTATGCTAGCCGCTCGAACAACGTTGCAGAGTCTAAGTATAGCTCATATGAGGGAGAATGCTTAGTTGCAGTGTGGGCCGTGGCACACTTCAGGTGCTATCTATACGGCAATCTCTTCACCCTTGTCATGGAGTCAGACAAGCTTACGGGGAAGCTTGCACGGTGGGCACTCATCCTTCAAGAGTATGACTTTCAGGTGGTGCATCGACCGGGTTTGGTCAATCGCAATGCAGATGGGTTGAGTCGCAATCCATGCACGAGCCAACAGGATGACACTGGAGCTCGGTAGCATGGTGAGACGGACGAGGAGATGGTGCCCGGATGGCATGCATCTGCATTTCTGTGTATCTTGGCAGCGGAAGACCAGGTTGGACCTGCAACATGGATGACTGTAGATCAAGTGTCTGAGGACCCTGAGGCCAGCAATGAGCAAGGTGCCGCCAAAGATATACATGAGGATTCAGTTGTGTTGGACTACCTCCGCACTGGAGACACTGCAGCCACTGTGACTACCAAGGAGAGGGATCGGATCCTACAACGAGCCAAGAGGTTCAAGTGGGAGGGGACACACCTGCTCCGAGTGTGGGAGGATGGTTGAGTGAGGATTGTGCCTCACCCAACACAGCGGGCACGGTTAGTGCGGCATGCCCATGAGTTGGGGCATTTTGGGGTGCGACGCACTCATAGTCTACTGCAGGGGCAGTATTGGTGGCGTGGTATGCACACAAAGGTGCAACAATTTGTGGCTAGGTGCATGGTGTTTGACAGGGTGCGTGCTTCATTCAACGCCCCTACTCCACAATTGCACCCTCTTCCGATCATGGGATTGGGCTACAAGTGGAGTCTTGACTTCGCAGGGCTGTTGCCACTGACCATGCGCCACAACAACTACGTGTTGATGATGGTAGAGCACTTCTCCAAGTGGATTGAATGGTTCCATTGCCTGATAAGGCTAGTGAGGGAGCTGCGTATGCATTCTTGGATTGTGTGCTTAGCCGATCCGGTGCTCCAGCTGAGGTACTCACGGACCAAGGGAGAGAGTTCTTGGGGGAGTTTCAGGCTTTGTGTGACAAGGCCTTGATAGACCACCGCACCACTTCTCGGGATCATCCTGAGGCCGATGGCTTGGCAGAGATAGTTGTTCAGACAGTAAAGATGGGTTTGCGCAAGTATGGCTTGTAGAAGGGACACCTAGGAGATTGAGACCTTCAGTTACCCTGGTTAACCATGGGCTACAGGTTCAGCAAGCAAGCATCACTTGCCTCCCTTCTCACCATACTTTCTTCTCTTTGGCCGATAGCCGGATTTGCCTACATCCATTCGCAGAGAAGCTGCTACAGTTCTTAACCTTGACGATCCGGACGTGTGGGCACGTGCATTGATGCAGCGTGCAGAGTTGTTCAAGAAAGTCATGCCCATGGCTTTCGAGAACCTTGCCATTGCACAACATCATGATACGTTGAGGTATGCTACCATACGTGGTGGGGGCTATCGTCCTGGGGTTCGGAGATTCAACCCTGGTGACTATGTTTATCTGCAGCAGACTACTCCTACGACCTTGGATGTGACTGCAGGACGTACTATTTTGAGGGTTCGAGAGGTGTTGCCCTTAGGAGTCCTGATCTTGGAGGGTCGGGATGGCATGATTTGGAAGGACCATGTGCGTAATTGCGCGCCATGTCACCTTCCAAATGTTGATGGAGGGTTGACCCAAACCTGGCAGTGGTACCTGCAAGTTTGAGGTGCATGTTGCGTGGGTCTGCTAGAGGGCAGCCACCATGCTGGTGTGTGATCAATGCTCTAGAGGTTGGGATGGGATGCTTGACTCCACCTCTTGAGATGGTTCCTGATGGGGATTGGTTATGTCCGCATTGCATTGGATAGTGGGAGTGGATACAACCATGGAAGGCTAACAAGAAATGCAAGGCCAAGCTACTAGGAGACCAACATATGAGATCCTGACTCAAGTTCACATATTGCAAGACGACAACTAACGATGGGGTTGCTCTTGTACCCGGCCTCTTGGTCTATAGAGTTGAGTACAATAGGGACAGTGATAGAGGACTTAGTACGGCTGTGGCTATTACATCTTGTAGCTATCTGGAGTTAGAGGGACCTAACCACCAGCTAGGGGGCGATTGGGGTATAGCTTTCTAGGATTGTGTGCTTAGATTGTGTGGTGGACATCGATGTATGTTGTGGCACGATGCTTAGATGCACGACAGCTATCATGGTTTTAGTCATGGTTATCTAATTACCTACTTCTAGTTAACTAAAACATTTTAGATATTTATATTTATATTTTGTGTGTTGGGACTTCATTTGGTCTCACATGCCAAGTGAGGTGTCGAGCCTCACTTGAGACATGGAGATAGGTTTTCCCCTTGTGAGTGTTGAGGAGGCTCATCTTCTTGTAGTTGAGCTTCCATGAGCTTCTCTCACCTCCATAGCTCTAGGTATTGAGAGGGAGTGTGTTGAGGGCTTTGTTGGGTGGATTCCTTTAGCAAAGGTGCCCTTGGCTTGACTTAGTTTATGTGATAGAGTGGATTTCACTTGGAAGGACTAGGGCTTGTTCTTCATGTGATTGCTTCATGCTTTGAGAGCTTTCATTGTCTTCTACTTCTCTCATTTTTCATCTCTTATCATTGTGGTATAGCTTTCTAGGATTGTGTGCTTAGATTGTGTGGTGGACAGCGATGTATGTTGTGGCACGATGCTTAGGTGCACGACAAAGGGTCCAGCTGGCAGTGCCTCTGTAAGGCTCCGCTAGGTGGACTTACTAGTAAGATTAGCAGTAACTACTAACAATTTGTACTTTTTTTAGCCTCTCCTAGGTGGACTTACTAATAAAATTGCTAATAAATATCAGTAATTTTTGCCTTTTTGCCAGTGTTTTTCTTTTTGGCAAAAAATCGCCAGATTTCGACCTGGAAACTCGGTCAGCTATTTGTACAAAGGAATATTGGAGTTAGAATCTGAGATTTTCGCCAAAAAGCACCAGGAGATAAATTTCAGGAGCCTAATCTTGGCAACATGGACCAATGAGAACGTGACACCTGGAGTATAGCCACTTTTCTAACTTTGTCACCTCGATATTCTCGCCACATGGGCACTGGGTGGGATTCACAGGTGGCCCCACCAGCGATTTTCGAAATATGAGAAAAAAAAACACAGTGTTTCTTTTGACAGGCTATTTTGTTTTTGCCTTTTTTTGCCTGTCAAACCTGATGGGACAGGTGCAAAAAGCAGGCTTGGGTCCATTCAAGGTCACGCACACGTTTAGGTGTTATTACTACCTTATGAGGAGAGTAGAGAGACAGCATCCTTGCTTGCCTGGCTAGGGACGACTGCTCACAAATGTGTAGGGGTGTGATGAGCTTGTGTGCGAAGGAGTGGGGGCTGGGAGGGCGTGCAATCTTTGCGCGTCTTCCAAGAAACATACGCTTCTTTATTAGGCTTGTCCGGTTCTTTTGGAACAAAACACTCTCTCTGGCACATATCTATTTTTGTCCCTATGCCTATTGGAGTCTTCAAAGGGGAGGAAGTAGCCCTGCAAATGTCGCACCTCATTTATTTTGGAACTTTCTCTATTCAAGACAATAGATCCTTACTCTACACAATGCCTTACTCTTTTTTTTTTCCCCTTAAAGAAAGGGGACGGAGCAGTGTTTTGTTTTTCACATTTCGTTAAAAGCAGGTGTGGCGGATTCTGCCACTTTTTCGGCCTAATTCTCAGGCCGAATCCACCACCCAGAGCAGAATGGGCAGGGATGGCCGATTACGCACAGAGGACGGCAGACCTACCACAGAGGCCCATGTCATCAGCCATCAACCCACCCGCCTTCCCCTGAGGCTCGCCCGTTTATATCCTCTCCGGGGCTCTGAATCTGGGCAATCGATATGGGATAATCGAACCTCAATCATATTGCGCCGCGTAGCGGCGAGAATCCGCCACACCTGCTTTTAACGCCAGTTAACGGGCCGTGTCGGCTGACTCTGCCCTGTGCGCGGCCATAGGGCTCGCACAAAGGCCGCTTACAGGGCAGAATCGGCCAAACACGGCCCCTTCTCTAGTACCTAAATCGCAGGCAGAACGACATGTAGATTCTACCCAGTGCCCATATGGCGAGACTAACGAGGTGACCTAGTTAGAAAAGTGGCTATATTACAGGTGTCATAATATAATAGGTCCACGTAGGACAAATCTGGCTCCTGATATTTGACCAGTGGCACTTTCTGGCGATTTTTTAATTTTTACTCTTGTAATTCCTTAGTAAAAGTAGCTGACCCATTTTCCAGGTCGTTAAAAGCAGGTGTGGCGGATTCTGCCACTTTTTCGGCCTAATTCTTAGGCCAAATCGGCCACCCAGGGCAGAATCGGCAGGGATGGCCGATTACGCACAGAGGACTGCACACCTACCACCGAGGCCCATGTCATCAGCCATCAACCCCCCACCTTCCCCTGAGGCTCGCCCCCTTAATATCCTCTCTGGGGCTCTGAACCTGGGCAATCGATATGGGATAATCGAACCTCAATCATATTGCGCCACGTAGCGGCGAGAATCCGCCACACCTGCTTTTAACGCTATTGAATGGGGCCGCATTGGCCGACTCTGCCCTGTGCGCGGCCATAGGGCTCGCCCAAAAGCCGCTTACAGGGCAGAATCGGCCAAACACGGCCCGTTCTCTAGTACGAAATCTGGCGATTTTTTGCCAGATTAAAAAACACTGGGACGGAGGCCCTTTAATTCGTATTAATAGGAGTCTTGGAAAAAATAACCAAGACTGGAGGCCGTGGCCTGTTGCCCTGGAACAGCGTTTTTGTTTTTTCATTTTTCCAAAATTCTACCCAGCAACCATGTGGTGAGAATAACGAGGTGGCAGGGTTAGAAAAGTCGTTATATAACAGGTGGCACGATTTACAGGTCCACGTAGGCAAAATCAGGCTCATATAATACAACTATGGCCGCTTTTTGGTGAGTTTTTCGATTTTTAACCCCCATAATGCCTTTGTACAAGTAGCTGACCCTTTTTCCAGGTCAAATTCTGGCGATTTGTCGCCAGGGAAAAAAAAACAATGGGGGCCCTGGAAGCTATTTAACAGTCAAACCTGCTGCTACGCCTGCACAAAGAGCTGTTTCCTTTCACACTGTTAATGGCCCTCCAGAGGTGCTGATGATGATCCAAATTATTAAAAAAAACGAGAGGCCCCTGGACAAGATTGTCTGCATCCCACACATATCATATAAAATGAACCAAGCAACAGTGAAAGTTGGCAAAGAAAACGAAATGTAAGTACCCAAAGCACAACATGCTTGCAACCCAGCGATTGCCATGAACTCGCTGCTGCTTCTGCCCAGAGCAATTCTGACTGACTGCAGACGTCCCACCCTCAAAATAACAATTAGTATTTAAACATATAAAGAGACTTAGGGTCTTTAGTCTTAACCCCTAAAGGATGAGGTAACCCCAATCGACCTGTTTCAGATTTCATCCATGTGTAGTTTTTTATGGATGACAGTGGATGGAAGTGAACCCTGAATGTAATGGTGCACATTAGGGAGGAGCACATGTGAGAATTACAACGCCCTAAAATAACTGAAGCTCCACTCTCTAGAATTTTCCAAAGGACGGGGGGCTGGAAAAGCACCATTGACCTGCCTACGTGGTAGGCCAAATGGGCAATCTGTAAATAACATCTAGGGCTCGTATTTTATCATAATGCTGGACAAGGCACTATGTAATGTTACTTTTCCCCTCCTCAAGGGCCTGAATTGTGAGCAGTCACTCCCAGGTTTCCTTTAGAAAAAAATAAAATTACTGTGCACGTACTATAAGAGGAATTTGAAAACAAATATTACCTCTTGGGTGTATGGAAAGGAAGCCAAAATCTGACAATTTATCCTCCAGATTTACAAATACATAGCAATCTATCTCACTTTTTGGAATCTTGGTCTGATTTTTGGGGAAAACATTCCTTTAGGTGCCATATAATCAGGTTTGTACATGGGAAAATTCAACTTGATACTTGAATTTGGTGGTCAAACCAGCTTACCCATGCAATTTTGGAATACATCTACATATTAGGGCACATTATTTTATTATAACCTCCTCAAGATCGGGGTTAACAAGTTACAGCCTGATACCTACCCTCACGAGGGTACACACCTTTTGGCCCACCAAAAAGGTGCTCGTCCTTTAGGGGTTAAGAAACAAAACATTTATGCATATTAAGTTAAATCAAGTTATATGAGAGATGAGGCGGCTAGTTGTCTATGCTTCTCATTATATGATAACAGCGTCTTCAATGTGCACCCGTGGGAGCGCCTCTCCCCGTCGGAGGGTTGTCTATTGCTGCTGGGTCTGTCTGCATGCGCTGGTAATGCAGATAAAACATTAAATAGTTCCAAGATTTTCAAAAAGCTATGGGTAGTGTGATGGTTAAGAGCAATGATTAAGATATACGAGGTTTGGTGTGCAATTCTTGTCAGGTCGTAATGTGTGTTATTAATTAAACATTTTGTATACTAGTTCTTTCAGATATTTTCCTAAATCTTGTTTTTCTACGGCAGTGGACCCTCCAACTGACTTGGACTGGAGTGTAGAGTGGACCCTCCAGCAGACTCAGAGTGAGTCCACTCTGCACAGAAGAGTGGACCGGATTGCAGAGTGGACCCTCTCCAGCGGACTCTGCGTCAACCGGACTTTGGAGAGTGGGTGGACCCTCGAACACACTATCCATAAGTGACTGGACTCTCCAATGGACCCTCCGGCAGATCCTGTGGATGGGCGCGGTGGGCTTACAAGGTGACCCCATGGGCCATACTGGCGGGGCCCACAGGCGCATTGAAGACGCTACTATCTTAAAATGAGAGCCCTTGTCTCTGTATAGCTCCTCCTCATGAATAGTGGAATCTATTTTCATCTATAATAAACTTGAAAATTTCATAAGTTGCTCAATAATAGAGATGTTAGCTCAGGGAGGTGTTACCTGGAGAAGGTAAATCATGGAAGTAGTTGTAGCAAAGAAGAGGAGATGACATATAGAAAGGCAAAAAAGGGGCTTAACGATTTTTGACACTGATGCGTAAACTTCTCTTTAGAATAAAGAGGAGCCAATAAATAATAAAGAATTAAGTGGTGTTGTTTCTAAGTCTTGCAAGACGTTTGCAAAAGATAAGTTAAGAAGTAGATGATGTATTTAAGAGTCATAAAATAATGCGGATAGATGAATTGACACACAATCATCATTTAGTTTAGGCTGGAGTAGATTTTTTTTTGATAGCTAGCATATAAAACTCAATTTGGTTCATATTTAACCCAAAATTAAACAACAGGGTGTATGTGGGTATCCCAAATCTTTTTCTTAAGGTCCAAAACAGGGTGTCCATGGTGGCCCTCTCGCAGCACAATCTGGCAACTCTAGCTTATCTATATTCAATATTCCATAGGTCTAGAAGGGAACGCGAACCCAGCTTTTGTAGTAGGGTAGAACACCCTATCACCAACCACCACCCCATTACTGGTCAATCTGACAGACAACCTATGGGGTGAATACTGGGCATGGGCGGACCTATAATAGGTTACATTTGTTGAACGATGCATTGTATGGTAATAGGCGCACTATTGATTGTCTTACGGACCCCACCGGCATGGTCATGCACAGATGAAAGGACTATGGATGAATGTGGTCTTGACAACTTTGGGTTTTTATCATATCGGGGCTGTGTCATACATTACACACTTTTAGGGTTTTCACTAGTCATTGTTCAGTCTTGCAGTGGCTTGTATTTCGACTTTGGGTGAGCGCGCTTTGCAATTTGAATATGTGTTTTGAACCTTTCTGATTGTTGGCGGCAACAAGCATTTGCAGAGTAGTTCGAAACTTCAGCTCCGTTATGCTTGCATGATGGGTTCTTCTCTTATATCCTTACTTGAACTGCTGTCATAGTTGTTCTAATGCTCCTCATATTTTTTTATAGCAAAGCCTTATCCTCCAAATGTGGGCAGAGAATCTTTTTCTTCAAACCACACATACAGTTTTTTGTTCATGGAAGGGACAAGTTCTAGTACAAGGGACAAGGGACAAGTTTTAGGAGACAACCCTGTAGACATCTTGGTGAGGCAGCATTTTGCAGATTATAAGTATTTCAAGTGGACATCCACTGTGAAGAAAGTGCGTTCTGGGAAGAGGATAGAGTCAGTGAAAAGGTGATTGCCTAGGGGGATAAAAAATGATAGGGAAGAAGAAGACTTAGATTGGGATAAATTTAGACTGTTTCATGAATTCATAGAAGGTCAACCACTCTACAAAATATATGCACAGGAAAATCACAAAAACTTGTACGAATTTATGGAAAATTGGGTACGTCACAGGTCTGTTCATTCATGGGGGAAGGATCCTTACATAGGAGAGAAACCAAAAGAGCTGAACTTAGCAAAGTGGTACAAAGATCGTGGATTGGAGTGGCGAGTGAAACTGATTGACATCCCTAGTACTAGACGCTAGTCATTGATGTGTCTGTAGTTGGATCAATACTGCATTGCAATGGTTAGTAGAAGATCTAAATGTGGCCAAGAAGAAAAAGCTTGTCAAAGGTGGTCATGCATCAGACTCCACTGTTGGTAATGCTTCCGCTCAAACCAACAAAAGAGGGAAAAAAACAAACCGGTCAAAACCAGCGGTAACTCCAGCCCCTATTGAACCCCTTTGTGCAACACCAACTCCACCATCCACAACCCCGGGTCAGCAAGAAAGCGAGAGAAGACGAGGGAAAGACAAGACAAAAATAGGGTTGTGGAGTGATGATGCGCTGGAAGAAGCAATGGATGTCGTGGAAAGAGGTACCATGAGCATCAGATAAGCAGGTCAGCATTGGAACATTCCTTATACTTCCTTGCTAGATCACCTCAATGGGAAAACAAAGCAAAGAAAAGTAGGTGCTAAGGGTGTTCTCTCAGTGGAAGAGGAAGACCAAGTGGTAGACTGGATTTTACGCATGCAAGATATTGGTCATTCAGTTACAGTCCACCAATTGAAGCTGAAAGTGGGTGAGTTAATTCAAATCAGAGCCACCCTTTTCACAAACGGCATTCCAGGTCACTCATGGTTGAAGTGGTTTAGAAGAAGATATCCACAACTTGCGATCAGAATGGCTGAAGGGCTGGAAGTGGCAGGGCTAAAGCACTTACTTCCAAACATTGTGAAACATTTTACAACAATTTGAAAATGTTGTATGCGAAGCATCACTATCCTTCCATACACATTTGGAATAGCGATGAAACAGGGTGTCAAGCTGGGCGAACTTCTGGAGCAAGGGTCATTGCTAAGAAAAGTTCGCATTATGTCTACAGCACCATACCCAAGTCTAGAGAATGGTTGACTGTAAATGCATGTGTAAATGCTGAAGGAGGGAGGATCCCTAACTACTTCATTTTCAGAGGCAAACGAATCATGGAGGATTACATTCAAGACTGTGAGACAGGGGCTTGCATGGCAATGCAAGAAAAGGCATGGATGACGGCCAAGTTGTTTAACAGTGGCTGGTTTTTTTTCAAAAAGAAAGTTCCAGGTGGGATTTCGACAGAAAATCGATACTTGCTAATATTGGATGGACATGGTACCCACGTCACGATTGAAGCAATTCAGTATGCTATGGAGATTGGCTGGACATGGTGACACTTCCAGCCCATACCTCACATGCTCTACAGCCCCTCGATGTGGGCTTGCTTTAAGCCCTTCAAAACTAAATTTCGAAGCATTTGTGACTTTGAAATGCTGCAAAGAAACTTTGTGGAACCCGACAAAAATGCATTGGCATCATAGGTTGACCAAGCTGTTAAGGAGGCTATTACCTCAAAATATTCGGGCTGGTTTTCGCACCACTGGAATTTGGCCTTTCAATCCTCACGCAATGGAGAGTAAAGTTGGACCTTCTGAACAATTTGATGCTGAAAGAGATGAACCTGAAACAGGGTCAGAGAGCGAGAATGATGAAGCAGAGGTCGAGGTAGAAGCAAATACTACTGCTGGAGCAGCTGCACTATTATCCATGATCGAAAACAGTCCACTTGATACGAATGAATATCAAGCATCGAGAAGCAACGAGGACACAAACACAAGTGTGCGGCCTTCTCTACCTCTCGGTGAGGGCACTTCACTCATTGACATAGCAAGTGAACAATCCCAGCCAACCAATGATGTTACTTACATGGAAGAAAGTCAAATGCAACATTTTTTTGTGGGATCTAACATTGCTGTCAATTTGCAATGAGCCACAAATCAGGTTTCTGATAATGGACAGAGTTCAGAAATAGACGTGCAGTGCACACAAGATACTTACCAGTCAAGCCAGTCCTTCTTTGCATTGCCTCGATTTCCAGCCAAGCCTACAAAAGGAAAATAGTCATTAGTTGACTATGCCAATTCCATTGTCATGACCTCTACGGAGTACACAACAATCAACAAAAAACCCTTATGAGAGAGGCTGTTGAAAAGGAAAGAGAGAAGAAACGGCGAGAGACAGAAGAAAAGGCACGACTGAAGCAAAGAGACACGTTCTGCAGCCGAGAAAGCAAGTGAGAAAGCCATAGAGAAACGCCAAAAAGCGGCGTTTGATGCTTATTGGCAAACACATAATGTCAGAGCTATGGGCAATGCTTTCCACTAAGCCATCAGAAGTGGGGTGACTGCTAATCCAAACATCTATCATGGTGTAAACCTTGGAATGTCAAGTCCTACTCAAAGAGCAGCAAGAAGGAGAGTGTTGGAAAGAAGGAGAGGAGACAAGGGAGTCAATGGAAATTCAGGTCAGCCAATGCGACCTGCACTTACAGCCATCACGAATTTGCCAATGCCCCAACTCTGTCATCAGAGACCAAGCACAATGGCAGGTTACTGTCGTGACACTACATAGACATGTTTCAGATGTGATTCATTGTCGCTAGTACAATTCAAATAGTAGCTAGTTATATTACATGTTTGTTCATTTCAAATGGAGTTCATTCTATAGCATATCAGATTAGACACAGTGTTTTGCTTTGCTTAGTGAAACATTTGAGGACTTATCATTGCTGATTTTTACTTCAACTAATAGCTATCAAATATTTATAGCCTGTAGTAGATCTCTCTGTTTCTTTCAATTAAGAAAGAAGATGACAAATGGGGATTAAAGAGAGGAGTGATCAGTATTACACGAGCACCTTGGGAATGTAGAATTAGAAGTGAAGAATGGTTGTCCCGTCTAGCTTTATTGATTACTCTAATCCCAATCAGAAAAGTTTGCTACACTAGTTATATTTTTAGGGAAGGATGTTCAAATTATGAATATTGTCATATGATCATAGAAGCAGTTGGAGTACTGGATACCCAAAGACTTGTTACAAGTCAGATACACTGAGAAAGACAAATGATATTATTGTGCCCATTGAAAGATTGGTGATCAATCAGTAAAGGGAAAATTAAGTCGTAATACGGATTCTGGCAAGATAGGGTAAATCTTGGAGAAATGGTAGAGACCACTATAATTTTTCTTACTGACATATCAAGACTGATTAAAGGGTGCTGAAAAGGAATTCTATATATGATGTGGGAATGAATGAGGAAATTAAAGACAAAGCTAAACAAGACAGAGCTGAAAGAATAGAGAAATATGCTGTAGAAAGAGAAGCTCGGTTGAGAAAAGAGTTCCCAGAATTACAAAACTTGAATATTATTCAAGGTGAGACATCAAGACAAATTGACGGTGATAAACTAGAAGATCATGAAATCGGATCGTTGGAAAGTGAGAACACTACTCCAGAAGGAGTTGCCAGTTTTTGTCCTGCCAAGAGAGCAAGGAGCAAACATGCCCTAACTTCTATGAGAACAATTTTGTGGTTTTCAGTTTCCCGGCTTATGGCCAGAGCCTATTAGGTTGATGTAACAACTTATTGACATTACCACTATCTCAGCTTTCTAATGCTTAAGCTGAAGTATATGTTAGGGTGAATCTGGCTTTTGGATGAGCTTCTACAGGTCACTGGTTTGATATGGCAATTTTTCAGGCATTGTTCTGGAGTGGCCATGGAAGCCATGACTGTCAAGATCTGAAAACAAAGTCTCTACAAGTAAAATGAAAAAGATCATTCCGCATGATATTATAATGGTGCAGTAGAATGAATTCATTCTCCAGTTCGTATCTGTCAAGTAAGTAAAAAATGCTTATACGAAAATTTTTTTTTCAAAGTTAGTGCATTTCCATAGAGAAACAGAGCATAGGTCCAGAAGAAAGATCATCCTAGATCCGTATAACTTTCAAGTCCTGCGCATCGACAATAGATCGGCTAGGCTGTCCACATAAGACATTAGATGTCATTTGCGCATGGGAGGATGGTCATAGGTCATAGGATACCGTAACTATGGTGATTGACTCACTTTATGAAACTAATAGGCTTTTACTATCGCATTAAACCAATGGGTTGACAATGGTCATAGATATCATTAATAATGTTAATAGAGAGCAATGGCAATGGCCATGGCCATGGAAGGCCAAGTGCCTATTTGTGCCTATTTACTTCTTGTATCTTAAGTCTTATACTTTGTTTTTTTGTTTATTTGGTATTAGGCTGGTTGTGGAACTAATAAGCTTTCCATGGATGACATCTTCATCTAAATCTGTAGAGTGTAATTTCTCCTTATTTGGTTGGTCATAGGGTGTTCTACCCTAGCGGTTCCTCTCCATTCTTTCTCACACCTGCACGCTTTGGACACTTGAAGCCACTGCGCATATTTCTTAGGTTCAATCCTTCATCACACTGAATTAATTTTTAATTTTTAATTTTCCAAAAATGCCTAAAATGTGGAGCAATGAAGATGATGGGGGCAAGGTAGCAAAGCTTTGAAGAGTGATGGGTTGTGCATGTAAAACGGGGATCATGCATATCGCAATCGCTGCAATCGAGTCCAGGGCTACGTCGCATGGAGCCTTTTCGTGGTACGTGCATCTTCGCTCAATTATTGATGTTTGTCCTCTTCTCTTTGCTGCCTTGGCTTTCTTACATTAAAAGCATGACAGTACAGGAGGGCGAGAGCCCATCCAACATGTAACAACATAATTATAAAATGCATCACTTTCAAAGCACTACATGCACCTCGTCATGCCTTGCTCACAAAGGAATATGTAAACTGATGCACACCTATAATATAAATGATATCACCATATATTCCCACCTTGCACTCAATAGTATCATCCTTTTTATTTGGGTGCTGCAAACAGGGTAAAATTCCTGGAGTGTACTATTTTTACATGCTTACCAAATTAGAACCCAGCGAGTACAGTGGAGGAGTTTTTTGGTGTATTCGCAAGAGTCTAGCCAAAATGTGTTATCGACACAAGTTGCTCCTCGGATGATACAACTGCAGGAATCCAAGTGACTTTAGTCAAGGGATGGAATCGACAGGTGGTCCATTGAACTGTAGCCCAGTATGCTAATCAAACTCCTTTAGGGTCCAACTAGATTCTTGATTGGATCAGAAGGAAAGAGAACCAAAGGAAAGAAGCGAGTGACATTAACCATGGTCCCTTTGTTATTAGTTCTCTTATGTAGAAGAGAGACTATGCATCATGTTGAAGTCAACGGAGAAAATGTGGTCAAGAACCTTATACAGCGACCCATTGGTATGTTGTAAGTCATGCCCTTATTAGTCTCACCTCCCCCTTATGCTTTGCGAAAAAGCAAGAGAGCTCATTGCCATTTGAGCTAGCGTATGATCTTCTTATGGTACCTGTTCCACATTTTTGCTTTTTAGTGGAGGCCTTGGGTGTAGATTAGTCAGTAGTAGGTAGTAAGTTGGAGCGGACCCTCCTTTATATACCCTCTGTGAGCGGCGGGGCCAGCCGTCTCTAGCCTTCGCTGGTTCATGCCAGGTGTGCACATTCCCACAATGGGCGCCTGGATGTGGCTGGACACACGTCCCCTCGGCCTCCTGCTTCGCTCAGCTGCACCCTTTTCTACATTCCTATTGGTCGCTCCAATCCTCTCTCCTTTTTTTACCTTCAAAAGTTCCCACAACTGATGTTGTTGGGTACTTATTTATTTTATATGAGGCTTGTTTATATCAATGTGTTGTTGGTAGTGTTGTTGGTATCAAAGTCCATGAGTAATTGCCTCAGTAAAGCTAGGAGAGTATAATTTGAACTCTCGGTTGATGAGAAATTCCATCAGCATTCCAAGACTTGAAACTAACATTAGACTATGATATTGGAAGAATCGAAATGACCAAAAAAAGCTGGAAAGGACATATTTACATGCTTGATACAAGTGGAAGGAACGATTGGATGCTCTCAACATGTGGAATTGGGTACCCACAAATGTTAGAAACAACTAATGAGTTGGTACCCAACTTTCTTGTATTTTAAACAGGGTGGTATCCTACTCAATAGGTGCCGCTCACTTATTGGCTTATTTCCCAATTTGGTCTAGGACCCTGTAGTCGCAGGCCCTTTGGCGAGCATCACACAAAACTTGGGGTCTTGAGCGCAACTGTGGAAAAGCAAAACAAGTTAGGAAGAACCGAGTGAAGACAGACACATGTCTGAATGGGAATTGGCTGTCCACAATGTAATATTAGGGCCTCTTTACATGGCCTATTCATGACTCCAGAATCATCGTGTGAAAAAAAACCGGGGAGAGGGGGGGGCGCAGGAATATTGGGGAGTGGCGCACGATTCTTCGTCCACTCATGCATCGGGATTCTTCTCGCTTGCATCCATGATCCATCCATTGTGAAGGGAACGTGTACTTTAATGTTCTCTATGCGTATAGAGTACACTTTTATTGCTGCCACACTTTTACCATCACGCAATCTGGCCGATAATTGATTGCGCAGATTACTGGCAATATTACATGTTGACAGCGGGCAGCGGTGCACGGAAGCGGGCAGGCGGGCAGCTGCATTATTGGCGAAGGGCGAGCGTGACGCGACAAGCCACGGCTTTTGCACGGGAGTGGGGAAATCCGTGGAGGCAGGCGAGCCAAGGCTTTTTGAACGCCGCCACGTTTAGCGCGTTGCTACTTTGGAGCCCACTCTGGCGGACCTCCAAGTTATCAGTCTCCACCGGGTCCGCCCTAACTCCCATTATCATCCAGCACGCCGAAGTTTGCCACCTAGCCATATGTTGTCGGGCAGATTCACAAACCCACCAACATGTAAAACAGACCATCTATTTTTTGCGTAAGATTCCATCGTATATGTAGACGCATTGCATTGCCTCAGGATTCGCCAACTATTTTCCAAGAATAAAAGATGACTTTTGTGTGCGGTTATTATGTGGCCATGCGACACTAGGGCTTCCCATGCACAACAATAAAGTATCATCATTCATTCATAGTTAATGCCAAACATTTACGAGATGTTCCATCCAGCCCATTTTTTCCATTTCATGTACAGCGGCCATGTGGCTACAAACTGGTGGTGTACAGTGCATAGGTGGCGAACCAGCTGTTTCCATGGGTCATATGTGGCTACAACTATGCACCATACTGTCGCAATATGGCGCCCAAAGATGACCAAGAAGACATTTCAAGGGCGACACGTGTTCAAAGCAGGGCAGATAAACCTAGCCCGAAGGGCCCTTAAGGTAGTTACACCCAAATGTAAGCGCTTAAGCAGATATGCCCATACAATTGGTGCAGGAAGGGGAAAAATTTTATGACTGGATGAGCAATTGAACAAACAGCTTGTGGTTGAATTGGTTTCATGAATTTTGGACGAAGTGGCTAATTGATATATATTCAAAAGTGGCAGGCACAAAAAAGCTATGCCTGAGCGGGGTACCATAACTCACTGAAATATTATCTAATATGAAGCCTACATGTGACCTGATATGCACGAGAGATGTGCACTTGAAAATGGCCACTAACTCACCCAACAGATCGGCCACAAGAGCAAAAGGTATCCTATAAAAGGCCTCCATTTGGCAAATACGCTGGTACGTTTTTGTTCATCTAACAAAGCACCATGGGGCCCACAATGACCACGAAGGAACCTAAATCGGCCCGTTGGCAGTAAGGTCGCCATTTAAGGGCAGGCGGGACCACTTTACACCCCCAAAAATAGGGTCCATTTTTAGGACCTGCTCATATTGCGGTGTCTTTCTACCTTATATTGCATCAAAGTGGCTACCATAAAAGGTTTATTTAGCTTTATATCGCAAGTGCGATGGCCACCACCCTACAGCCCTAAAACGCTTGGCAAACGGACGGCCCAGGGCGCAGCACCTGGCGAGATCCCCCACGGCTGCCACGCCAACAGCGCCGGCCGCGTTGATGGCGGGTGCCATGGGATCCAGGCGCCAGGGGGTGGTTCCTTTGGTGCCTTATGGTGACACTCCGCCAGGAAACGCGCGCTTTCTGGCTCTTTTTTTGTTGTTTTTTCCCTGTTTTTTTTACAAGGGCGTGTCCAGTGTGTTTTTTTTTCATATTCCCAAAATCGCTGGCGGGGCCACCTGTGAATTCCACCCAGTGCAAAGTGGCTATATTCCAGGTGTCACGTTCTCATTGGTCCACGTCGCCAAGATTAGGCTCCTGAAATTTATCTCCTGGTGCATTTTGGCGAAAATCTCGGATTTTACTACCTTTGTACAAGTAGCTGACCGAGTTTCCAGGTCGAAATATGGCGATTTTTCGCCAAAAAGAAAAACATTGGGCGTGTCGCAGCCCACAAAGCTCGTTTGATAGGCTTTGAGATATGCACCGGTACTCCAAGTTGCTTGCATTTGCAATAAGCCAAAAGGGTCACCTGAACGAGGTTTTTGCCCTGTGTGGCCCGGCCATCACGCATCACAATCCGCTAACCACAGTTAGTACCATTCCACATTTATCCATCAGAATTTACAGCCGTCACCATTGTGTCGGTGTGGTGACAAAACGGTTTGACAGCTCCCATAAGTTATATCCACGTCAACGGACTCCTCCTGCTGCCATACCACTCTTGTGGAACAAGTTTTTTAGGCGGCTATTGCGATGTTTAGCAATGGCTTTATTAGTGAGAATCGGAGCGGTAGTGTCATTGACAACGGAACCAACCCATATTTTTTAGGCGAAATAAAGCCAGAAAGCAACAGTGGCTGAACGCAGGCCCCGCGATGTTGCAAGATGGCGGCCACACTGCCTGCCATCCCCCAATGCGTCGAGAAGGTGGCAAACTAGGAGTGATTGAGAGGGCCTGTAATCCAACGGCTCAACACACGTGAAAATGACGTAGGACGTGTGGACGTCCATGGTCTGGTGCACGCTTCCCGGAACGTACGTTCGGCTGCGTTCGGCTGCGTTGGAGAACTCGGATGCCCAAATGCAGTGGCGCCAGCCTAGGGACAGTCTGACAACCTTGCGCACCAAGGCCCGCGTTATGGGAGCTGCGTTGCGGACATATTTGGCCTATGTGGCCCTGGTATGAGTTCAAACGGCAGCCATCCAACTCACCCTTCCTTTGTGCCTTGAGGCAGCGTGCAGTCAAATCCATCAAGCCCAACAGATTCAATGTCCAGGTTTAGCCACCGACATTCATTTTAATATGATGCTCCTCCATGTCACATCAGTTAATAAACCAATGTCTCTCATAACTCAAGATTTTCGTTTTTGTCGTTGGCCAACCTAGGACGGTGACGGGAAGTTGAAGCTTTTGAAGTCATTAACAAATGCATGGAATTCACATTTTGGCCCGCATTGTATAAATTAGTAATTGGTTGTAAAGTGATCTGAAATTCTACACACTAATCCAGGTGGCACCTTTGTATAAGGTACTTGCCCATGCTATTCGTCAGGGAAGAGAATAATTAATGTTTTTTGAAGAAGAGGTTCAGCAGTCTTTTTGGAATTTGTGCAGTTCTGAAAGTTATCAGAATATATAATATAAAATTCAAAATGTTTTTTTTTTTTTTTTTCCTGTCAGCACGTTGAATTATCGTTGGACAGCGTAGACAGGTATGGTAGAACGGCTCGTGCTGGATGAAACCCTATGTTTGCCCCATTACTGTACAATGTATCTCTTGACCACATGCACCAACTTGACCGGATGAACTACATCCTATTTACACTTTCAACTATATATAGGGATGGAATTTTCTATCTACACATCTCTTGATTTAATTGATTGTGCAAATTTTTAGAATCAGTAACACCCTCCATACACCCTTTGCATATTTCTCAAGCCTGGACTCTCTCCGTAGTCCTGCATTTGCACTTATGAATGGAAATATTCGTCTCAGTGTGGGAATGTGAATGAAAACCGAGAACTTCATCTACAGATTTCATCCACCTACTGCATCCAATACTTGTCCGTCATTGAATGGCTCCCTAAACATTTCTCAAGCCTGGAGACTCCTTGAACCCTTTGCATACTCCAGCCTTTAACCCTTAAAGGACTAGACCTATTCTTGTGGGCCACCCCAAAAATTGTACGTACCTAGTACCTACATGTCTTACTATTCTGAATCATCCACAAATTTGAACCAGTGTTTTGGAGGCCACATCATCAAAAACCAGCCATTTCAAAGGTCACCCGGCCGAACGAACGACCGCTCCCTTGCACAACCAGGGGCGGGTGGCGTCCGCTGTTTGCACGGGTGGACATGCGGCCCCGTCAGTTCACTCGCCGGCGTTTGCCTGCACCTGCCGTGGGCAAGTCAACGTTCTGGACACCCATAATCCACACAAATTTAGGTGTAGCCCGAGCTCAAAAAAATTCCCTACAGCCCCACTTTGATTAATTTTAAGTGCCGTGAATCCCTACACACGCTTGAGGACAGCCCGCCCAATTTTGCTTCAGGAATTTCTTTCATCCAACCTCATCCACGGATTCTATGTCGTGGATGAAAAACAATGCAACTCGAATCGGGTTGCGTCGTCGTGTAGGGGTTAAGAACGCAGGGCCATAAACAATTACATTGAATTGCAAGCCACATCAAATGTAGGAAAAAAAAAATGGCTTGGGCCAAATTTTGCGAAGATTTCCAGCGAGCTCCACACAGTGTAGCGGCGCTCCATGCTATCTTCAGAGCTACATGGGCACATCAAGGGAGGTAGTACTTGCAAGACGAATGCGTTTGGAACAAGCAACCCCTAGACTGCTGGCGCAACATCCGCACAACAATCCACCGCCTGCCCAGAGTTTGAGCGTACCATTAATTGGCGGCACGCGAAGGACACTTCTAAGGCTTCACACCTCCACTTTCGCTACTCCTTTTGTCCTTTTGTAGGCCTTAGAATCATTCAGGGTTTATCATGCCTCTCATTTTTGAATAATTGGGAGTTAATGTCTCACGTGTGGGCCAGGACGCGCACAGACGCACGGCCGTGGGGTCGCCCCCGCCGCCGGCCCCCGCACCGGCCATCCGCGTTGCGCAGTGCGGTCAGCAACCCCACACCCACGGTCCGTGGCTCAGGCCGCCCCGCGGTCGCCGCTGTGTCCGCCGGCGCGCCCGTCCCCGTTGGGTCTGCCGCGGCTGGGTCAGCCGGCAGAGCAGCCAGAGCAGCCAGAACTGACAGACCCAAGTGGACCCAAGCAAACCCCATATGACGTGGCGCGCATCTGACCATGAAGCCGCGCTGCCATCCTATCCGTCCGGATTTTAAGCATCGCATCGCAGCCACCAATCTGCGAGTGTTTCTCGATCTTTTCCTCCCCTGTGGTCTGTTCCTGCCGCCTGGCTTCCCTCCTGGCAAGAACGTGCGTGATGTATCATTCGCTTCCACCTTTGCAGGTCATATTGCAGGTGTTGAAGCGTGCGCGAAATGGTACTATAGTATATGTGGCAGCGGCCGTCGATGCCCAACCTGAAAGGCTTTCTTATACGTCCACTCGACAATGTCTTCAAAACACCAAAGGATGGGTCATTTTCCTGCAAAGATCTTTACTGGAAGAATGAGAGTCGCACGGGCACCCACGTGCGCGTCCACACGGCCTGTATTCCCTGGGAGAGAGTGGGCGACTCTGTACTTGGAGAGGAGAGTAGAGACGGGTGTTCCACCCAATTTTACATAAATGTGCATGTTCACGCGAAGGGTGTGGAACAAGAATAGCTCCAAGAGCTAACACATATCTAACCTTTGTCATGTCTGCACCATATTCCCGCACTTCCAGTTTCTTCCTATGCTTGCGCCACATGTACATGTTGATGTAGATAGGGTTCATACTGTCTTACATGCTTGCAGAACTCCAACTCCAGGGGTGTGTCGATGACATATTCCAATACGACCCTGTCCAGGTATCAGTGTTGCTAGGGTCCAGAGGACAAGTGCATCAACAATGTGAGTGTCAGGGATCCGAAGGTCAAGCGAGGAGGTCCGGACGTCGGGCTGGTGGAACACAAGAATCAACAAAGGTCCAAGACGAAAGAACAGCGAATACGGTGAATCTTATAAGCGTGGTTGTCTCTGTTGTCTCTGCATTTCCGTCCCCATCCGTCTGATCATTTGAATGGTCCCCTCATGAGGTCTGTCGATCCCCGCACTGTCATGCTAACATATGGAAGGTCCACTAGTTCGGTGCGCAACAAATTCCGACAACGGACGTTGGCACGGGAGTCCACGGCTCCTTCACGCCGAGTCATGCTACGGGATTCTTCACAACCGTTGGGTCCAAATAGTCAAACAACCAACGTCATACACCAAACAACAAACAACAAAAGGCATGGGACGAGAGACGAGGGACGAGGGAAGACGAAAGAGGAGGAAACACAAAAAAAAAGCAAAGGGGTCTCAGGAGATCGGTGACTGCGATGCCATGCCCTTAATTCGGACGGTCTGGATATAACTGCATTTAGACGGGCATATGCGCGCCACGTCTGCGCGGGTCTGCTCTGTTGTGCGGGTTCGGCGTGGGTCTGCCGGACGAAGCAGACCCCCATCGGGCAGACCTAGCGGAGGCGAGTCGGGTGGACCGACCCGCGGGCTTGCCATGGCCGTGGGTGGGGGGACTGCGGTCCGCAGGTTGTGCGTCCTGGCCCATACGTGAGACATAAACTCCCAATTATTCAAAAATGAGAGGCGTTTATCATTGCCTTCTTCATGCATTCCTTTTAGACTTTGGACTTGATGCTTTTTTGTTTCTACGACGTTTGCTTCCTATTTGTTCTCCTTCTATCTTGAGGGGTTGGCTCATCTTTTCACTGACTACAATGTATGTGTTTCTATTTTATTTTTTTAAATTTTGGTTATAGAAAGGGAACGGAGTCCCAAAATATATTGCATTTTTGTGGAAAAAATTAACCACCCTGGAGGCCGTGAAGGCTTACGAGGGGGGAATCACCCCGTGACCTAGATGCTGGAATATGTGCCTTATATCTGGGGGTTTTAATTTTTTTCCCCTAATAATCCCATATAAAATTCTCACATGGCCTCTGTTCCCTGTTTAAAAATAAATAAAAATAAAAATGAAACTCTTGAAATTTAGAAGATGAACTTGCGTTTCTAATTACGAGACAATCAGAGATACATACATTTTTGCATTAGGGCACAAAACTGGATGTGGGGGAAGAAGTGATGTGTGAGCGTTATACAACATGCGTGAATCGGTAAGCATCAACAATCGCATATACTTAAAAGAGGCTTGACAGGTTCCTCAACGGTATGCTTTGGGCCGTTATATAGGCATCATTGTCGATCATAGAGAGCACCTTTATCGTTGCAACACTCCGGGCCTATAGGCCTCGCCCTTACCTTGACCCTCGTACCCAGGCCACACATGACATATGCGTTGCCTCAACGCAGTTCCCATAACGCGGGCCCTTGGCGCGCAACAGTGTCATGCAGCTCTACATGCGGTGGGGAGTTCGCTCGACATAGTTTTGTAAGGCAAAAGAAAATACGTTATGAAGATGGAAGTGTGTTCTGTGAATGCTGCAACATGTAGTAGGGCGTAGGGAAGGCGCCATAAGAGCAGGAAATGGAGGAAATACATCTATCATGACTTGGCCCTTTGCCTTGCCAGATCTTAGCTACCAATCCCTAGTGTTCAAACTGGGTCCCAGCAAGGAAGGATGGGGCTTGTGTGGCCGCTTGCCTTGCCACGTGAGGAAGACGCCCCTGACGTGCGTCTTGCCAACAGAGGCAAATGCTATGTGTGGCTTGGCTATTAGTCAAATCATTACGTCGTGGACATTATTTGTCACACCCAGGGCGTATGTTTCCTCTACTATCGCTCCTACAAATATGAAATAAACAGTTGAAACTCGGTACATTGTTTTTAATGTTTACATATAAGTAGAACTCCATTGGCTGATGAGGTTTCTGCGACTCATTATACTAGAATAGGTACGGCTTTGACGCTTTGACCTCTATGCGGTAAAACTAATAATGTTCTTAAAATGTTTATACTTGGTGTAAGAGATTCTCCCATGCTAGCTAAGATTAACCCCTCCGCCCAAAATACACACAGATTTCGATATAAATTGTGAGGTGCATGGGTTGGTGGTCTCTCGAGTGCCAACATTGTTATGAGATTTTAAGGTTTTCAGATTATAACTGATAGTTCATGTTAAATTGGAATATGTTATATAATATTAAATATCTAATACCATGCAATATATAAATTTTAATAAGCTGTAATTTGGTGGGTTGACTATGAAGGAACACCTTACGGGCTTCATGGAAAGAAAAATTGGGGAACAGTCGCTCTTGGAACTCGGGAGTGAATTGTAGTTCCAAAAGAATGATTTATAGTCTCCAAAGAAATTACGAAAAACTAGTTGGCGCTTGTTGTCGTTAATGCACAACACAACCCCGCCCAGCCTACTTTTTGGGCGAAAAAAAAGCCAGATTGCACCAAAAAAAAGTTGGCCCGCGAAACCTGTATGCAAAAAAAAGGGCCAAAATAAAAAACTTCGCCACATAGTGGCGGTTCCTGGTGCCAGAATGCACCGGGGGACCCACACATTTCGCCTGAGAACTCGGAAGCAGTGCGCCTTAAATCCAAGGGCTGGCGCCCCATTGCGCCAAGATGAATTGCGATTTCGCCACCTGTTTCTGCTTTTAAAAGGGCTACCAACAATTGGTAGCTCAGTTAGATAGTGCACTGAGTGCCACCCAGATGATTCTGGGGTCAAATCCTGCTACCTTTATGGCTGTGGTATGTTCTTCTTTCCCTTCCCTTGGGCGGTGTCCCTTGCGAAAGCTTTCAGGGCTAGGTTACTCTGAAAGAGGTTATTTTTTCCTCTCACTATAATTATGGGGCCTGATTTGGGAGGTGTCGCTCCTAGGTGTTTCTCTTAGAAAAAAATTAAAGATAAAGGCTGTGTCGCCTGAGAAATATCCTTGACATTTTCAAGAAATCGCCATATTGCACAATATATTGCATACCTGTAGCCAGGTAGGATCCAGGTGGACATTGTACCTGTCGCCACCTCTGCACTTAACCCCCAGAAAATATCGCCACGTCCAGGCCCAGGCAGAAATGAAAAAAAATGGGCTGCCCCTGCCCCCTTTCCTCCCCTCGGCACAACACTCCAAGCGGGCGAAGGAAAAACTGCATTTTAATGCTTCATAATTCCCTGAATCGATTTCTACCAGTTTAAACTTTGAACTTAATTGAGTGGTAACGAACAACAGAGAACAAGCAAAAGACGTGATCGCGGACGTGATCGCGAGTAACGCTACGCCGCGCCAGTGCAGCGGCGGCAGGCGATCATCAGCGACTTTGCAGGCGCGGCGGGCGGCGTTGCGACCCGGCTAACGACCGCATTGGCATTGCTGGCCTGGGTTTGCGAGTAAATGCGCACCCCAACCCCTCCAGGCTTTACTCTTTCCCTTACACTCCCTTGAGTACCCCCTTTCAATGTGCACGGTCGCTCTTACCACACCCCATTCTCTGTCGCTCCTCTCCTTAATTCTGGCTCTCTCATTAAATGCCTAAAGTGCATCCTCCGCTGGTCTATGTGCAGCCCGCCATCCCTCCATCTTCGTCATTCTTGTTCTGTTTTCCTTTGCCATCTACACCCTTCCGCTAATCTCTTTACGAATCTTGACAGGGAATCATTGTTGTTCTCACTAACGAGCGCACTCACCCTCCAAACTATTGGGAGCTTGTTCCGGTCAGGTAAAGTCTAACCTGAGGAAACATTAGTACCAGGTGCTATTATCTGTTCAACACTAATTATTCGTTTGGTGTATAAATCCCGACGGAGAACCTTCCCGAATCCCCACTGTTCCAACCAAAAGCAACAGACGCAAAATCTCGCCACACAAGTCTGTTTGCCTTGCAATATTGCTTGCCGTAACCTATTTAAAAGTGAACCCACAACTGCATTGCATCTCACTCTAGCTTTTGTGCTTGCTGGTGGGAGTGGTCAAAGAACTATACTTAGCATCTCTTTTTTAGCAATATTACTCCACTGGATATGTAATTATTGGGCTATCCAAGTGCTTCCAATGTTCAAAGGAATAACTACAACCCACCCAAGTGTATTGAGGTCCTCTGTCAATTGAGGGTCATACAATCGCTCTTTGATCCTCCTACTTATTTGAGGTCCTTTGGGTCTCATTCATCAATGAAATCCCAATGCAAGAATCAGATGATATTGTTGGGTTTGCTAGCATCTTGGCTTTTGCCATCCATGCTTTACCAAAATTTGGAGAGCCAACTTGGACCTTTATGGGTTAAATGTCTCGACATTTAAATCTCGACATTTAACCCAGAAACGAATTTTCTGCAGATTGAGAAACTGAAATTACAGGTGGCCATAGTCAACTTAGGCAGCAAACTTGTTTTCTTTTCCAAGTTTTGGTGTCATCATAGGAAGCAATAAAATCACATGTCCTATGCTTTATGTTTGTGTTTTTGGTGAAATGAGATTCCACAACGTTGCAAGAAAACCCTTCTTTTTATGAAAAGTTTTCTAGAGCCTTACGAAGGGTTATTGCGTAAAGTGAGTTGGACAAACATATATGACAGATCCACCAATTTGATAGTTGTAATTTTTTGTTGGGCCGCCCTTACAGCAATCCAACATTCCACACTACGTATGCCTTAGGGCACTCCTTAGTCATAAACAGCGTGTCAGCCTTACTGCAAAGCTGCAGCTCAACATTTGACCCCTCCGCTACCCACACAAAAGAAAATTTATCTTGTCCCACTTTCTTTTTTCTCATTATTTTAGCACACCGCCAAACGCGACCCCACAGCAACCAACAAAATTTGGTTTCCCAGGGAAGAGGTAAGTGAGTGGTGTGAGGTAAGGTCAGGTCAGGTAGGTCACAGCTGGGTGGCGCTGCGGAGTGTACCAGAGTAGCAGGCCACCGCAGGCTAGGCAGGCCGGCTCACTCGATGCACTCTGAGGATTCCCTGTGACGTGCCACGTTGTGGTTGACGCACGATCTTCATCTCAGGATCTGAAAGATAGACATTCTGGCTTGGAATACGGTGACCGGGGATGACCTGTCGGTCCGCGGGAGTGTAGGAGAGGGTAGGCGAAATGGTGGGTGACAGAGTAAAAACAAAAGCTTAGGAGTAAGAGAGGGTGGAGGCGTAGCTAGTAAAGAGCCAACAGAGTCTAGTCCATCTTAATGACTGGCGGCTTTGCAGAAATGTCACTATGCATGAGGGGGATTTGCGAGAGGATTGGGCAAATTTGGAGAAGAGATTTGGTGCGGGCGAGGGAGGAGCAAGAAATTAGCAAAATTGGGAGGTGGGGCCCGCCCACGTCGTTGGTTTCTGGTGTGCGTAGTTTTCTACTTTTTTGTTTTTGGGGGATGCTGCTGCTGCTCGCTGGCTTGTGCCGGACAGTCACGACAGACCTGCAGCCTGCCACCATGATTTCAGAGAAGGCACGCGTCTGTACCTCTTCTCTCTCATCTGCACCCACTGTACCTCGCTCGCATTACGCTACGCCTCTCTAATTACACTTGGGTTTCCAGGTCCTTTTTCTGTCAATTATCGCCTTTGCATGGTGGTACCTTATCACAGAAATCCGGTTCCAGGTCCTCACTTTCCCCTTTTCCTGGGTTTGTTCCGGTGAAATTGCATGTGCTATGGGTGTTGTCCATCTCGCTCATCTCTCTTCTCTCTCTCTGCACTTTGATTTCCAGGTTCTTCCTTTCTGGATCTTCTGCCCTGATGCATCGCCTCTATTAATGTCTGTCGGATCTCAAGCAGCTTTCTTTCGTGCTGTGGTGGTGGCTGGAAGGGCTTAATGTACACGAATTGGGATTGATTGCCTGAGTAAGATTTAGTGGCTGATTCTTCTCAATTTTTCAGGATGGGAGGTATTGCAATGAAAATCCAGGTGTTTCAATCACATTCTGAGTGTTTCTGGCATATTGTGCATGTGCTATTCCTACATCTCAATTGTTTCCAAGGTGTCTGTCATACTACATGAATTCTGGGTCCTTAGTAAGAGATGGTGAGTAGATCTTGGGAAATTTTGCACTTCTAGATCACTAAAAGTGTGAACCTGGGACCCGATTGTAGCCTTCTGAGGTGATGCTTCGGCTTCTACATCAGCTCGAAGCTGAAATGATTGGATCAGTATCATGGTAATATCAATTCAAATCACAGGCGGGCTCTGCAGACGCCGGCCACATGTAGTCTCGTCTCCCTATCTCGAATTGGGTCGGGGATAAATGAGAATGCCTGAATTCATGTTGACATGTCAAAATCCGGGTACCATGGGCAAGGTAATCGACGTCCTGTGCAGTGCCAACAATGCCTCATATTGAACGTTATCCCTATGTTGCCCAAAGCACAATGTGTGTGGAATGAGTACTGTGACATGAAAACCCCTCTGTCATGAGCGCATTGGACCTAAGTACAGGAGTGAATCTCCTGATTAACCTGTGCTTGCCGTAGCCCTGCTCTGGATGGAGTATGTGCGTATGCGGGTGTGTTGACAGACTTAGAGAGAGGCAGAGTCCATGGGAACCTAGAGAGGGAGAGCGAAGAAAGAAAGAAAGAAAGGAACGTTACAACGTCAGCGAGACAGGGTGAGGGTGAGTTTGTGAGATCAAAGAGCAGCTAAAAAGAAATTGAAGAGGCAAATTGTGAATGTAAGACGAGAGAATATCATCGCGCAGAGAGACGTTGTTGCTGGACGTTCCAACTCGGAGCGCCGTATTTGCCACTCCATAAGCACCCTTAAGGCACAGAAGCGAAGATCTAAATTTTGAAATGTGCTTCTGTTGGGCAACTTTTAGGTGCTGCTTACTTACGCTTGAGGATTGTGAATTTGGTTTGAAGGGTGGACGCTAGCAGGGGCCAGTACAAAATGCAGAGAAGTTGAACATGTGGTGGGCCACTTGGTTGCAAGGGCAGATCAGTCACCAGCTGGGGTCATCGGAGCACAAAAACCTACGTGTGTCTGATTGCCGCACAAGAATTTGCACCAATCCTCATTGGGCTCTTTTGAAGGTCAGTGTTGGACACCAATGAAACATATTTGCAGAAACTTGACAATGCATTAATTTCAGTATGCAGCCTTTTGATGGTGTCCCTGGGGTGCACGCTGGTTGGGCAACACTTAAAGATTAAACCTGCTAAGCTCCTGCTGCAATGCTTGATTGGTAGACACCTCTTTCAAATTTCTTTTTATCCTAATCCAAGGAGGATCCCCGAGACCTCACAAGAGGAACCCTGCTGTATCTTACATCATCACTTGCCATGCCATGGGTGTTTGGACTCCTTTCCACTTGGGATTGACGATGTAATTTATGTGATACAACATTTGAAGTACCCTTTGTCAAAGGCTGGCCTGTATTTAATCATGTTTTGATAAGAATAAACCCATCCCGTCAGATCTGACCCACCCACAATACGGGTCTTAGTAAGTTACCTGCTGGTGGAGCATTGGAGGCGTCAGTCCTGCCAACTGATGTGACTGGCTACCAACGCAGTGACTGGGACACAGTCACAGAACATAATAATTAGCTCATCTCCTGCCGACTTCACCAGTGCTGGGGTTGCTTGTGGAGCATGGATTGCTGACAGACTAGAGTCTGTAGTTAGTATGTAGACCCCATGTATCTAATGCTCATTATCTAGGCTGGTGGATTGACACACAGATTGCTTTCCTTAGGGGGCCCAAGGTACTTGCAGATGCCTGGAATCTTACCTGTGGTTGGGTATCAGTGTTCAAATTTAGACCTAAGGCTTCCAAAAGATGCTTGTGCCTTTACCCCACTTGACTTCATTGAGGTTCTCTCTGTTCATGGGAATTTTCGGGATAACTGTCTTTTTGCAGGGGACATACTTGCTTATTGGAGAGAAGGCACCAAACTGCAGGCATACTTCTCAGTTACAGAGAAAAAGAAAACTGCCTGAAATTTGCAGAAGAGGAGGGTTTTCCCCACAAGGCACACTTGCTCCGCATATCAAGACACAGCTAGCTCTAATCCTCAGGGTCTGTCGAAGGAGGTCATTGATTTGGACGGTTATGTTCCTATGATGAGCTTGTACAACACCTTATATAGTTGCATGGAAGTGGACCAAAAAATGGAACAAACAGTATGACTGGATTTTACATAGGAAATTCAGGTGGCTCCTGTCTTTGGTAAATGTGCTGCATGACCATCAGCAGCAGCTGGGCTGTGCTACTGGCAAGCAAGGGCACCCACTCATACATGTACTGAAACAGGAAGCACTGAGTTCCATCCTGGCTCAGGTTCAGAAAGTTGTGAACGGAACTGAGGAAAGTGTTGGCGTAGTCCTAAATAGCCAGTACCCTTCAGTCCTAGGTCAGGAAGGCATTAGGAAGGCATTTGATTGATGCTGGATCAACTCATGAGGGAGAGGAGACTACAGCAAAGGATCTACAAGAAGAGCGTTCAGGTCAGTTCCGGTGTGCTCAATGACAATTTGTTGATATCCTCATCCGACGGTAAAATGTACTCTTTCACTCGGGGTGGTTCTGAGGGCATTTAATGGTTTGGGCATTTGATGCCTGCATCAAAGTGCTGACTGGAAAGGCTGGCCCAAAATTGATGCCTGTCCTGAAGCCTGGTATGTGATGGTTGCAGCACAAAACATCTAGCAGAGTGATTGTGCCCACAGATCATTGATTTCACTGGTGGAGAAATGTGGGGCAGAGAGATGTATGGTATAGATTGCTTACATCAGATTCACTTTTCTGCTGCAGGTTCACTCACTGGTGCTCAATGGGCAGATCCTTGCAATGCAGAATAACAAGATTCAGTGCGAGCGAGAGGAAATTCTGCTAGAGGACAACATGGTCCAGGCTCTCACACTCCAGAAATCGGCTTCCAATTTGGGCCAGGGGATATCCCCTGGTCCAGACATCATGCCCAGGAAGCAGGGGGCATGTGGCTTGCAAGGGGACTCTGTAATAGGCCCACCAACGCCAGAGAAGCCACAGAAAAGAAAGAGAAACTCACTCACCCAACAACTTCCCCAAGCATTGGGATATCTGCTATCTGACCAAGAGGATGTGAGACAATCAAATGGTAGGAAGACTTCACCTGCGACATCCAGTCCAGTCCCTTCGTTAGACAATAGGCCACAGAAATCTACTGGGGGTCGTCATGTAGCACCAAATTCTGGGCCCTTAGCTTGCATCAGTGCAGACAAAGACGAGATTTCCAGTCTCTATATAGATTTATCACAGTACTTCTCAACTAATTCAAACTCTTCCATCATCGTCAGCACTCCACAATCTACTGGCCTAGATGCACAGTCAAACAGGCCTGTTGGCTCTCTAGGGACTTCAGAGGAGCTTCCTATGGTTGAATTATGTACATCCAAGGCATCCAGAATTTTTGAAGAACCATACCCACCCTCGAGGATGACCTCGGGGAATGCAGGTCAGCTTCAAGCAGGGAATGCTTGTGCCCACTTGACCACAGGTTTCGTCCCCATTGGCTACTCTCATGGTAACTTGGAGACAGGTTCAGACCCTGTGGGCAGAGCTAAGACAAACGCAGTGAATGCTGGTAACTCTCAAAACCACTTCCAAGGAATCTCTTCAGTCGCTGAGACTCAGTTGTCCCCACAAGTTGAATTCTGGGTCGGTATCCATTAGTTGAGCATTGCTGCAGGCCCTAGATCAGTAGATGTTAATGAGGACCCAGGTCATGAGAGTTGAAGCCAATTCCTAAGACATCTGGGTTTAAGTGTAGAAACTTTGTGAATGTTGCCAGATCATGCTTGTCACTCTGTTTTGTGCAGATAATGCTCACGGGGATTTGGAGGCTTGTCTTACCGCAGCCAGCAATTCATGTTGTGACATGGGCACCTGCTCCCTTCAAGTTTGTGAATGCCATGTCTGTAAAGATTTGGAGAGCAGTTGCATCCCAGCAAACATGTCTCATGATGATGTTGCCAAGGGTGATTTGTGTAGTAGCTTGACCCATCCTGCTTCTGAAGGTGGCCATTACGGTGATGTGGACAGTAACATATTCCTTGCAGGTGGCTCAAATGGAAGATATATCTATAATCCAATCTCAGTAAGTGCCAGCCCCACACTCTCATCAAGTGAAGGTGGAGTTGCCAATGCAAATTTCTTAAGACCTGGAACTGAAGAGCAAGCTCCAGCACCAGCCAGGCAAAATTTGGCATCCCCTGTAAGTTATCCAGCATGCTTATTCAATGATATAAATTCCCCCTCCCCCTTGTTTGCCTTATCAAGCTTTGGATCCTCTGCATCAACCCCTCCGCCTCAGCCAGATGGCAGCAGCACACAGTCAACCTTTATGCCATTGGGCAGTGGCAACTTTCAGAATCATGGACAACTGAACATCCTGGGAGTGCCCAGCATACCCTGTACTGCTAGAGATCAACTGAGGACAGTCTCTATGAGTAACTCAAGTCAGACCTCTTATGTCCGTGCAAGTTGCACCACTGTTGTGGCACCAGCTCAGGCGACTCTTTTACCATGTCAACCTCATGGAAGTGCTGAATTTGGGGCAAGATTGCATGAGTTTCAGAGGGCTTCTCAAGCAGCAATACCTGCTACTGCAATTGGCAACAGGAACCCTCTGGTCTCTCCATGCAGATCTGCCCCACAAGAGACATACTTGGAGTATGCATCAGCAAGAAACAATCTGGAGACACCTGCCACACCTGAAAAAAAGCATGTGGAGAAATCCTTGCGCTCTTGGTTG
This sequence comes from Takakia lepidozioides, assembly GCA_030704615.1. Taxonomy (NCBI): domain Eukaryota; kingdom Viridiplantae; phylum Streptophyta; class Takakiopsida; order Takakiales; family Takakiaceae; genus Takakia; species Takakia lepidozioides. Next base: position 94,207,267 of record CM060731.1, on the reverse strand, counting down.
CCAACGAAAAGACATGCTGGTTTCCGTGCTTCTGAGACAACACTTCCTCAATCAAGCTCGCAAGTTCATGTCTACTTGCCTCCGAGTATCTCATCTACTGTTCCAACACAAGGAGCTGCGGACTCTGCAGTCTCTGAAATCACACAAGCTAACCAACGGGATCTCCCTCAGGATAGATCTGGTCATTCACATGTGCCAATAGTGACTGCTCTGGAGAGCTCCCATGGAAGGAAGGAAGGACATTCATTTGATCTAAATGAGGTCCCTGGTTTGCTGGAAACAGTCGTAAATGGCAAGGTCAAAAGGAAATACACCCCAAAGGTTGCTAAGGACAAGCGACCTGCAAAGGCTCCTAAAGAGAAGAAGACAAATGGAAGACCGATGGGAAAGCCAACTAGCACAGATGGAGTGGGTAAGTATACCATTGCAGCTGACTTTGAGGCAACTTGTTCCAGTACAACTGAAGGATGCACAATTTGGATCTGATGGGATGGTCATTTCAGTTTAATCATGCACTGACATAGGTCCATGAGAGCCTCTCATAGAAAGCCTGGCCTTAGATCATTCTTCAAGAAATAAGGCATTGATATGTGTAGCCTTATATGGTAGGTTTTGAATTAAGCATTTCATTCAAAACATGCAAAGAACTGTTGAATTGATGTTGGGTGCAATTCAGGGGTTGTGGAGACATCATGTGGAGAACGATTTGGAGGCATTCCTTCGGCTTTCAATGACAATTCTGCAAAAAGGAAATATATGAAGAAACGAAAGGGTCTTGCAGAGGGAGGGGATTCAAGCACTCCAGGTGATGATGTGACTGACCATGGGAACCATGTAAAGCATGTGAGAAATACAGGGTTTGAGATGGCAGTTGACAGAGTAGGCTCCATACCTGCGTCCGTTGTCCATGTCAACAACGCTGCAGCTCTTGTCAATAATATGTACAGAAGAGAGCAGCCAAAACCTGTTGAGGGTGAGAATTTGAACTCTCCAACTGACCAGCCAAGAAAGATAGGTCATGATAAGGCCTTCTGCGAATGTGACAGTTGTGAAAAATTCAGACTCACAGAGAAGTCGAATGTAAAGATAAGACAAAAGAAAACGAAGAACGAGAGCCTAGTCACAAAGCATTCGAATGTCGAGACAGGAATGGTACAATGCTCCATTTTGGAACAGCAACCTGCTGGAGAGGCACTGGTTGGGAGGTCAAGTATGGGACATTCAATTGCTGAAGCTACAATGAATGGGCAATCTTTTACAGAGTTTTCGAGCAATGGTGTAGCATGGGAGGGGAGATCTTCTGTAGGATTGTCAAATGATGGGGCAGAGCTGGTCAGAACGTCTCTTGTAGAGCAATTTACATTTGGAATCGTGGCACCGGCAGGGATGTCTTTGAGGGAGCAGTGGACTGTTGAGTCACCCCCAAACAGAACATCTTCTTTGAAGACATACAATGACAGGGAGTTGTCTGGGAAAGAGTCCACAATCAATGCTTCAAGCAACCGGAGGGTGGAACAGTCAGTCACGACGGGTCGGTCTTTCATGAAACGGCGAACTGCCTCAAAGGGCAGGGAGAGGGTTACTATAGAAACCTATAAGAGAAGAGAAGAAAGGGTTAATATGGAGCCCTATGGTGCAGGAGACAGGCATATCATAGATTCTGTCAATGCTGAAGGAGACTCATGGGAGGGGACACCAATAATCAATGACCTAAATTCAAATCATAGTCCAGAGATGGCAGGGTCGTCTGATGTTGTGCAACAGTCGAACTCCGATTCACATTCCGTCAGGAGGTCTCTCATACAACAGTTCAACATTGAGGCAGCATCAGAGAGGAGATTTTGTGATGCCCAGTCATTTGCAGCATCAGAGGACAGGTTTTGTAATGGCCAGATTGCTGGTTCAGTGGGAAGGAATGACAACTCGAATGACAGCAGGTCAGAAAGTATCGTAACTGAGCATAGGGGCTCCCAGTTTTTTCAGCCAGTATCACACGCAGGGGCATATCATTACAGTCATCAGGGTTCAGTCCAAACCATGTCATCTATGGCCAGATTTGAGGGGCTCCACGAGGCCATGAACGGGAGCAGCACTGAACTCACAACTCTATTTCAGTCACTTTGCCCTCGTTCTGTTCTTGTTCATCAACCAATCCCATTTCTATCGATGAATGACTTGCAGCGCATTGTATATCTAAGAGGGTTGCTGACATTTCCTGGAATCTCACTGTCACCTGTGGCCCTTTGGCACCATGTGTTGGAGCATCTCCCAGAGACAGAGAGGGACCCAGTTGTGGCCCTGTGGCCGCATGTAATGGAGCTTCTCCCAGCAATACAGAAAGAGGAGATTGTATTTAATTGGCCCCACATAATGGACGCAGAGCAAGTCATGCAACAGCGGAATAACTTTAATGCCCTATCTCAGGGGCTCCAAATGCTTCGAGTTATAGCTCTTTGGCCCCAAGTAATGCAGCAATACCTCCCACTGCAGGATACAGAACAAGTTGCCCAACCAGAACATAACAATGATGCCTCATCTCAGGGGCTTCAAATGGTCCCATATGAAGGCAAGAATGGAGCATTAGTCCCATACGACGGACCCTTCAACCCCCTGCGAAAGAGAAAACCTAGACCCAAAGTAGTGCTGGATACAGAGACCATGAGAGTGTGGAAGCTGTTGATGGGAAAGAGTGGCAATATGGAAAACGAGACAGATTCTGATAAGGAACTGAAGTGGGCTGAAGAGAGGAGAATCATGAAAGCACGTGCGGAGAGCTTCATCTCACACATGCACTTGGTACAAGGTTTGTCTCTGCCTTTGCTAACCACCATCACTTAAAACACTCAGGAGTATTTTGCAGAACCAAGAAGCCCAAGCCAGTTCCTCAACACTTCTACATTGGTTGTTCCTCAACACAGGTTTCTCTGCGACTATCGTTTGATGTATACACCCTAACATACCATTTCTGCAGGCCCTGCCATGCCAGGCTACAGCTGCAGCAAGGAGGAAAATAGAGTCCAAAACCAGACGGCAAATCAAACCGAAGTAAAAAGTAAACCCTTCGGTGGACATAGTAGGTCCCCAGAAAACTCAGCCCGGGTCGGGGGCCTCAGGCAGTTAAGCTAAGCACTTTTGTCTTAAAAACGGAAGGCCTCCTGAAAAGGTTGCGTAGAGTCTGAAAAGACAGCAGTATCATCCACTGATATCATTGTACAGGCAGGAGAAAAAGAAATGGTCTTTTTCCACCTCTTGTTAAGTTCCATACTGGACAATCCTCACCAGGTATGTTCTGCCATCTGCCTGTCTTGATCCATAGGCTTGTGTACCGACTCTGAAATGCCCAAAGAGAACATGGCAGACACTAGTAAGGCCCCAAGGATACTGTCTCCGTAGAACTGGAGCTTTGGGGTGAGCTGGCAATCTGGATCTCATTTCTGTCACAGATGTATCCCTTAGGTCCTGACTGATCAGCCTGTTCCAGTCCTGGTAGTGGATAACCCGTTGGGGTAGACACCTAGCAGTCTCTGGAAAAACCTTAGTATCTCCTTATGATCTCATACTATACTGGGCAGGAGAAAGGAAATGGTATTCACTCCCCACCTCATGTTAATTGCACTCTCGTGGTGTATCATCCCTAGTGATAATGAGCAGAACATCACACAAATAATAAGGCATGAGGATGCAGGCATCTCAGATGTCTATGAAAGTGGCTTCTTGCAAAGCCTGCTCATGTCCCTGCTTCTTGATGACAGCCCCTTCAAATGACAGAGCGTCACTAGATGGTGAGTAACTGGAAGCCAATTCCACCATTTTCCTGAACTCATACAGCCCTGAACTCGCAGTCTCTGAAAAGACGGCAGCATCCCCTCTGCTCTGATAGAGAAAAGTGTCGTGTCCCCCCCGCCCACCCCTCATGTTACTACGATACTGGACATATGATATCTTCTTGGGTTACTGTCCTATGGAGGTGTGCCATCCCATCTGTTCTGTCTCCATCCGCACCCTGTGTGAACCGACTCTGGAATTGCCCGAAGCCCTGGCAATGGACGTGGAGAGGATGACCTAGAAGTAGACATGCGGATGCAGTCATCTTTGATGTCTCTGATCGTGAAGACAATCGCTTGAGGTAGATTAACAGGTGGTAGAATCGTGGATGGACAGGAATTCCAACAGTCTCTTGACCAGCATGCTCATGAGTCCCTTGGTGCCAATCTTTTGGTGATCAGAAACCCTGAGCGGCTACTCTCCTGTCACCAAATTTCACAGTCACATGATGTTGTGTGTGACCACTGACAACCGAGCCGCAAAAAATACTTCAGGAAGGTGTCTCTGAATGTTGGCTCGATAGCCGTTAACGTCCGCGTGATAAACCTGTTTCTTGATGCCATATTGTCTCGTGTAGAGGGTGCAAGGATCACTTACTCCAAGATATGTGACGTAATCAGATACCGCGACATCCACGCCGCGCGTAGAAGGAATGGGAGTCTTTCAAGCGTTGTGGCGCACCCGAACCTGCCTATGCCTGTGGGGATTAAGCTTTTCTTAGAAGTAGTTAGCACAACCAGTTCCCCCGGTTAGTCTGGCTACTGACCTGACTAGGTTGGCATTGCTTTGCTTGCAAATTTGTGATCGAGGTTTTGTTTGTATACTGTGTTGGGACGCGGCTGCAGGTGATCGGAGCTTCTCGCGGTGGAAGGGCTCGGTGGTGGATTCAGTGGTAGGAGCATTCCTGACACAAAATGTGAATGACGTTCTTTCCAGGTACCGTTTCATTATTCATTTATTTGCCTCAGTGAGAGAGAAGTCAATCTAATCTAGACCTGCTCTGGAAGTTTTGATAGAACGCGTATGTGGTTGGCTTTTTCTAGTTTGCAGATTGTAATCGAGAAATGAAATCTGAATGCAAAAGGGGGACCAGAGAATCACGAAGTAGAATGAGCTTGATAAAAATTTAGAAATGCAAGTTAAGTTAGCAAGTTGAAGGTGGTACAACATCATGGCAGTTCAGAAAGACTTTTATGTCAATGAATTTTCACCATGGATGACCTCCTATCAGCCTGAGCATCAGCCTCCATACATGAGTGGGCGGGATTGGTGTCCTTGTAGCATTGCCTGTGCAGAGAGCTTACATTGCTTAGAAGCAAATGCGTCCCAACAAGCAGATGCTCCTTGTTGACATTTGCCTGCCATTTTACCTCTTCTTGGTTGTGGACATTACACTGATGACAAAATCTTTCCCCCCAACTTATGTGAGTGGTTGCAGCTCAGCATTCATGTGTGTAAGAGCCCGGTTCCCTGCGACTGGTCGGGGTGTCACTGGCTTAAACCAGGCTAGTGCTCCTGAAAAGGTTGGTGACCCCTTGGAAAACGAATTGTTAGGACTCACAATGCAGGATTGTGATGCCACAACTGCAACACTTTTGAGTTGTTCAGAGCATCACCGTCGTGAAGGATTGGATCCAAATGGAGCTGTCAGTGACTGCAAACCAGCTACCAGTCATGTTCTCTCAGTTGATAATTGGCCAGAGCTCCTGCGCGATAGGGACAGTGGCACTCAACAAGATCAGGATGAGGGATGTGCCAAAAGTCAGCTAGAATGTGGGGAGACAGTTCTTTCCTGGACAGAGGTGGTACAAGTAGGTTTACTAGAGTGTGAGGAGAAGAGTTGGCACCACCAAGAGCAAGGCAAGGAGAAGGAGCTTGTTCAAAAATCAGTGAGCGTTACCATTGGTACTGGTTGTCCTAATGACAAAATGGAGGCTACCTCAGCAGACAGTCTAGCACCAACTGTCCAAGCCATGCTTGAAGACAGTTCAATCTTAAAGCTAGACAGCTCTGCAGCCAATACACCAGTGGATCTGCTTCCAATGCAAGAGGTAAGAGATGATGCGAGAGAGCTATCCAAAGACAATGTGGTAAGTAGCGAGGCGATGAACGAATCAACGATAACCAAGGGCAAGTTCAATCCAACACGACTTACCGGGCCTGAGAGAGCCAGATTGGAGCAAAGTCAAATAAGTAGCAGAAAAGCTTTTGATTGGGAAGCCTTGAGAGGTGGTGTTGATGCTAAAGGTGAGAAAATTCAAAGTCGCAATAGTGGCCACAAGCATGAAAGGAGTCCACTTGCAGAGGATGGTGTTGATTGGGAGGCAGTTCGTCATGCTGAAGTCGAAGATCTTGCTGACGTCATCAAGGAGCGTGGGATGAATTGGATCCTTGCTGGAAGAATCAAGGTCTGATGTGATACAGACTCTTTCTCCTTCAGAATGCATTTGTAGAGCAGTGCATCTATGACTGCTGGTATTTCCAATGCTTCACAGCTGCCATGGTCTTCTCTGCAAGCTGTCTCCCGAGACACATGGTGGCCAGACAGACATGCGGAAGTCCTACATTAAACTGTGGAGAATGGTTTTCCAGATAGTACGCATTGTATGGCAAGTTACCGAATCATGATGGGGGCCCACATGCTTATTTGCACTTTCTCAAAGTGATTGAGGATGCTGTTATCCAAACGTTAAGCTGTAATGGACCTCAACATTGTTGAACTTGAAAATTCATGTCTATGGATGCTTCTCATTTCTGATAGGATCGATTGGAATTAATCTTCATGAGCTTGTTTCGCAGGCCTTCCTTGAAAGGTTGCACATAGAACATGGCAGTCTTGACCTTGAATGGCTCCGGTCCCTCCCCCTCGATGATGCCAAGTAAGTCTTTCCAAGATACTCTCAGTTAACTTGTTCATTATCATCTAGAAGCTGGTGTTCATCCATTTGGTTTGTGGTTGTCACACTGATTGCAATGTTGTGAAAATTGAACCCAGTGAATTTCCGTCAATGTTACTCTAAGCCACAAAAGAGAGAAAGAGCCATGGTGTGGCAATAGAGGGTGATCTTGAGGAGATACTACTTCATGAGCATTTCTCTCAATCCTGTAGTGATGCTTCTGTCAATCTCATGTCCTGAAAAAGAGAGAACTTCAGTTGTTGTTTGTTGTTCTCATTTCGTTAGAAAAACTGAGAATTTCTGTTTTGAATTTTCCTTGCTACTGCCTGCAGGGACTTCCTTCTAAGCGTGCGAGGACTGGGTCTTAAGAGCGTAGAGTGCATCCGCCTTCTCACCCTCCACCATCTTGCTTTCCCTGTGAGTGAATCTTTGGAAGTCCATCATTTCAAGGGGGAAACTGAGATTAACATCATGACTCTTAGCACTGTACACTAAATAGGCCCTACAGCTCAGCAGCGGAATCCCAGTAAAAACTGGCTGTCCTATCATGGTGGCCTGGTTTTACAACCTCCTGTTGGAAGATTACGACTGTCAAGTGAACGGAATAAACTCTCATTTGCCAATGGAGGCGGTGCAGGTAAGCATGGATGTAATCCATTCATCGTCCGGATGAAAATACGTCTGGTCACGACTTAGCCACTTTCATCCTGGCATATTTGGCCAGTGCATGCATCTACCTCAGTACGAAATACCTGCTGGTCAGACAGGATTGTGACAGTTCTAGCGAGCCATGATGCCAATGCCATATTGAGAACTTAAAATGCTGTATTCAGAAAACGTGTGTTCACCTCGTGTTGAGGCCCCCCATCTCTTCCTAACTGTCTAAAACGAAAGTGGGTCCTGACTGTTGCTAAACATAGGTGGTACTAGTTCAGTGCTAACATGAGATTTTTGTCATATTGCATACCAGGTGGACACAAATGTAGGACGTATATGTGTGAGGCTAGGCTGGGTGCCTTTGGAGCCCTTACCAGAGGAACTGCAGCTCCATTTGCTTGAACTGTAAGTTGCATGAGACAAGCATTTCAGCAAATTAGTCAGAGGGGCACACAGCTGGAGCTCTAGTACGAATTTCAGAGTTTGATTCTTAAATAAGCAGTCTTTAGAATTGCATCTGCATTTACAGATGCAGAAGTTTGGTAACAGTTCATGTAACTGGAATGTTGAGGGTTTAGAACGAGATAATGGGGTTATACCGCAGGAGAAGTCTTGGCACCATGGACAGGTGTTGGAAAAATCTGACCTTCTACTTTGCAGTGAGACAGTGCCAGAAGTTGCAGAGCTGAATTCTTCTATTTTTTTAATGGGGTTCACTCTGCTTAGATCCGGAGTTCAGTTGTCTGAATAGTGTACTATGATGGAATTTAACAGGTACCCCGTTCAGGCAACGATCCAAAAGTATTTGTGGCCCCGGCTTTGCACTCTTGACCAGCAGACTCTGTAAGCTTGACAGCACCTTCTCCTTATTTGCAGCCACATGTTTGACATGACTTCAATCAGTTGGCATGGCTCTGTTTGTTCTATCTCGTTGATTACAGAAGTCTTCAAGTTTCCACACTGTGATGAATAGCTTATTTGTTTGGAATGTTGAGTATGATATGTGTGATCTCCTTGCTTACATTCATTTGCATCTAAAGGTGTCATGAATTTTTGGATCCTTTATTGCAGGTATGAGCTCCACTACCAGATGATCACATTTGGAAAGGTCTTCTATTCTTTTCTCGAGTTATTGTGTTCAGAGTTGCCAGTGCATCTAGAATGTTGTCTGCATTTTCTAATGCTTACCTTCAATGACTGCTAGAGGTCTTACTATATCCACTAAGATGGTGATACTGTACTGGGAGAAATAGGCCTGCTTCATTGTCATGATGGAGAGGTAGAGGCAAGCTGACTAACTCATGGCAAGTTCTGCATGGCAGGTCTTCTGCACTAAGAGCAAGCCAAACTGCAATGCATGCCCCATGCGGGGTGACTGCAAGCACTTTGCCAGTGCTCTAGCCAGGTAGAATTTTGCTATCCATTGCCGTTGCCCTTTAGCACTGTTATAAGAAGATTTTTAAGGATATCTAGATGTACTTCATTGGGTCATATCAACATTGCAGTAACTTCTGTATCATGATTTTGGCAACTTTGTGTATTTGCCAATTTTATGCAAGGAACTGTGTAACAGTACATTCATGTTGATTTTTCTGAATTGAGTGGATCTTCTAACATGTCAACAATGTTTTGGTGGTGAATATGACAGTGCCAAGCTGGCGCTCCCCTCGCAAGAGACAGAGGGTAAACCTATCCTGGCATTACCACCAACAGCCACAGAAGCAAATTCTGGAAACTCAACTGTTCTTGAAGTGGGGCACCAACAGGAAACTGCACTGATGTTTCCAACCCTGCAGGCAGTGTCTCAAGCATTTTGTGAACCCATTATTGAAGAGCCAAGTTCACCCGAGCAATCGGATGCTGATCTATCAGACTGTGATATTGAGGATGAACCATTTTCTGTCGAGATAAAGGACAATTCAGTGGTCACAAGGTTTCTAAAGGAATCAAATTTAGGAGAGCCAATGCAGGTTGACATTTCAAACTCCTGCCAGTTGCCCAACCCTGACAACATTGCAACAGAGTCAGAACCAGTGTCAAGGATGCTCCATGGAGATTTGGCAGATCTCTCTCCACCCTCAGAAGCTACATCTTTTGAGGTGGATAAATCAAAGCGCAAGCTACCCAGTTCTTCGACTATTGGGATGAATTCAGGAGTGAATACTCAGATGACTTTGGAAAGTCCTGGTATATTTCCATCATCAGAAGCGTTGATGTCAGATGTGCCATCACAAGAGCTTGTTCTGCTACCCCCTGGAGCTGCCTCCATACCTGTGCCCAAGTTGAAGAACATTGGCCGTCTCCGAACCGTTCACTACGTGTGAGAAGCAAACTTGACCATAAAGCTCTGTTTTATCAGTTTTCGCTCTCTAGCTGCCTCAATCGTTTCCTTCTATGACACAATGTGAACACCCTGGCAGTCTCTGCCGTATTTCTATCTCATTTTATTCTGCAAGCAAATGGACAACACCCATAGTTACATCCTGTCAGGTAGTTTTTTCTCATTGAATCCCCTATCTGCAAGGTTACTGAGCTTGAAGGAGCCAAGGCAATGTCCAACCATAGACCTTGACCCGTGATGCTGACGGGTAGACTTTTGCAGTGGAGTCTCAAAGGCATACAATTTCAAACATGGAAATCATTATAGAAACAAATATGGGCATCATCTGTCAGATTCCTAAAGAAAGATAACTGTAGCTGGTGTTGTCAGGGTAAGGGTTGGTCCACTTACCAGAGAGACCCATTCACTCACTGCTGTTAAACGCCTGGGGAAAGAAATGTACACATATTTTGCCATGCCTGGCTAAAACAGAAACTGAATTTGTGCATCGTTTGCAGGTATGAACTCCCAGATCATCATCCTCTTGTTGAAGGGGTAATACTTCTCTCACTGTTACTCTGTTTTTCCTGGGTTACACATTTAACCTTAAAACTTACTACTCTTCACCATAGGGTCAATTCACTCCTTGTATAGTTACTTGCCAACTGTACTTACTGATTTTCCTGTGAACAGATGGACACCAGAGAACCTGATGATCCTTGTTGTTATCTACTTGCAATTTGGAGCCCAGGTACTTCTCAGCTTTGATTCATCTTGTACCTGCTACAACTAGGTATTTTGACACCATCTCATCTAGAAGCAGGAGAGAGCTGTTTACATAGAACTATTTCATACCCTTTACCAAAAGTTTCAAAAGAACTATGCAGACATTCTATATTAGCATGACTGACTCATGGCTTGGGAGAGTGAGGCCCCGGTCATGTGCCTCAAAATGACCGGTAGGTGGATGCCTCTCCAGCAACCAGGTGTATGATTTCCTTAGTAGCACAACATTGTTGACCTTCTATGGGTCTTGTAGGTGAAACCCCTGGGACCATACCGAATTTGGAGGACTGTCATGAGGATAATCCTTTTGCATCATCTGGTCATGGTGGTGAGGCTGAGACGGTCAAAGGCACACTATTGGTAAGCATTCATTTGATGCACTCTTTGTCAGTATACGAGGCCAAAAATAAAATAGCCCACAGAACAAGCAGTAAGGACAGCGGCAAGTTACTGTACACACAATGGAAGCGCACCTTGGAAATTTACATAGGTATCATTGGAAAAGTATGGATGGTGGGTTCCTCTGCAGCATGCTCCTGTGCTCCTCACAAAGAGGAATTCATATCTAAACTGGGTACTTTCATCCAAGTTTTTATGCTGGTTTCCCATTAGTATTGAAGAACTCCGTATTTCGCAGATTGGTCAATGGCAGCACCAACAGGAAAGCCCTTCAAGATTCATAGTGATTGGTTACTGGATGTTTAGGCTGATACTCTCACTGATACCTCAATGGACTAGTGGATAAGATGTACAAGACCAGGCATGCAGTAACCTTCGTACTGTAGACTCTCTGATGGAAACACACTGGTTGAAACAGGTGCCATGCAGAACAGCAATGCAGGGCAGTTTTCCTCTGAATGGTACTTATTTTCAAGTCAATGAGGTATACAGCCCCTTTTCATATTATTCCTTCCTCTATTTCTAAGAAACATCTAGATTGTCGTCCACTGTCATCATTTTGGAAAAGCTTGTACACAAGAGCTTGGCATGCAAACAGAGTTGGGTGAGGATGGAGCCTCGAAATAGACTATCAATAGTCACCACACCCTGCAAAGACGGCTGAGTCAGAGCCAGGTATGGCATACATGCAGATCCTAAGAATTGGCTTCGGGAACTTGAGGCACAAAGACTCCCTCCTGCTGGTAGCTAAATATTTTGGCTAGCACAATTCATAACATGGAAATGGTGATGACGGCAGGTTTTTGCAGACCACACAAGCAGTTTACAGCCTGTAGAAGTCCCTCGTACATTGCTCTGGAATCTCCGACGCCGCTTTGTTTTCTTCGGTACATCTGTAACGAGTATTTTTCGAGGTAACTCCAATCCTGGCTCACACATACATCTGAAATCTTTGGCAGGCCACCCAAATCAAGTGGACAAAACCTCCAAGCCAGCTACTCCCTAGAAGCATTGCCTCAGGTCCTCCCGAGCATAATTACAACTGCAGTAGAGACCTAGTAAGCACCAGGACAGGAACAGGCAAGGAACACCATGCACAAGAAATCGCTAATGTGTGTACTTTGAGGATGAAGTATGACCTATTTACTAGGTAGCGGTCGCGCTGCAGGGCGCTACCTACTACATAGGTACTACGTAGGGATCAGAGCCAGAAAGGCAGCAGAATTGCTCTGTTCCAGCTTCCATGAAAGCCTGGAGGGATGTTGTACCAGATGAGCTCAAGAGAGGTAAGAAAGATGCATATTGTCCCCAATTCTTGTAGTGATGATCAGCTCATGCCTACTGCCATACCTGAAGGATCTCAAGGTATTCCAGAGAATAAAAGTATTGTGATATTAAAAATAACATGGGTGGAACCATTGGAAGAGCTCCGGGGAGTGACTCCAAACGCTCGCAGCACACAATTGCACAAGAGAGGGCTATGTACCATTTTCTGTAGGCAGTGGTCCATAAGCAAGGACATAAAGCCAGGCATGTTGTTCTTTTATATCTTTTTCCCATGAGGTATTCTGCCTTTGTGACACTTTCCTGTTTGTGATTTGTTGTTCTACTTGTGTCCCCTCTCGTTCTACACCTCTCTGGTAATTATCAGAAGATATTAAACCCTGCTATCTGGCCTTTGGGTAATCTGAAACAGGTATGACAACAGAGGAGATTCAAGCATGCTTTTGGCGAGGTATAGGGAGCCTTCATTTCATGCACAATTGCTGCTGTCCGTGTGTGTATGTATTTTCATCTGGTCTCCCGGTGTGTGAGAGAGAGAAAACACGAAAGAAAATGATGGCATTCACAGATGTGGCTGGCAGAGTGAGCCTTGTGACCATAGGCTTCGCGATGCTTATCTCTTGAAACGGATTTTCACGTTTTCCAATCAGGAACTGTTCTGTATCTGAGGTTGTCATGGGGCTGGCAAGTCTAGGTCCATGCCATACCCAAATAATGACGCAACATGCATATATTCTTGCAACTGGGACTAATATGGGATAGCTTGTCTCCAGGATATATTTGTGTGAGGGGGTTTGATCGGAACTCACGATCACCCAAGCCTCTGGTACCCAGGTTACATCTGCAAGCTACTAAGTCGTCTCCAAGCAAAGCATCAAAGATGGACAGCAATGCTTAGGCTCACAGGGGCACACTAGCAACAAATATTTCCGTAGATGATGATAATTTGAGTTGTCACTTAATTTGAAAATTAGATGTAATCTTAGTTTTCTTGTGGCAAACCCCAATTCAGGGTTGTTGCTGTACAGGATTCTTCTGTAGATAGAGCATGCTTTGACCAGCTCATCTTCAGAGCATTTTCTGAAGAATTCTGTCAGTGAGTAGATCAAGTGAATTAATTTGGAAGGATAAAGTCACACTGACTGGCAATGGCAACATGCCCGGTAGGTTTCTGTGGATCTCGTCCATGTATCTATCTCTAAGTGGATTCGTTGGTTATACATCCATTGCTGCTGCCTACCTTGAAGGTCCTATCACCCTCTGAGGAGTTCCTTGGCATCCTCTCGAATGTGAATGTTTTAGATCAAGGTAATGAAGAAACCCTGGTCTTTTGACCTGCAGGTCTGTTTCTTTAGCAAGTTGATTCTCCCTGAACCTGTGGTGTCTCCTCTCTCTTTTAAAAGGGTCGGGCCAACCTTGTTCTCATGGGAGTCCAGCACTTCAACCATCGACGAAAACATCATCGAGATTATAAGTTTTTCACGTTGCACAGTAATGGGACACCCACGGTAAATGAATTCAAATCGTTTGTTTGCCGAGTTGCAGACATCATTCAGGAATACAGACAAGCTCTTGTGACGGAAGATTCTCGTTCTAGGGGTTATTCTTCTATGAAACTAGACTATGGGGATATAGTCGGAGAACTATGCTTTGCAAATAAGGGAGTATACCGTAGAGGATCCATCTAACAAATTCAATCCAATCAACCAATTCCACTTCCATCCAGCACACTCAAAGTACACATTGCCATGAAACCAGAACATAACCACCTCCTCCGAAAGCCCAAGCTTCCAGGTTAAATAGATTGAAAACCTAATCTAAACAATAGGCCATGTGGCACTGTCACAGTGGACAACCAGATCCCAGTCCACCTACATCACCCAAAGCTGCCACCTCACTAATCCCAAACTAGCTGTTGTATTAAGGAAAACCATAAGACAATACAACTCCTCTAGCTCATCTTCATTCTTTTCCAACTACCCACTCTGTCCATATGTAAAGGAGAATACTATCAATGCGGGAATCCCAGCCCCACATATGTGAAGCATGTCGGTCCAAAATCAAGTGAGCGGGGAGTCAAGATCGCAGTACTTAAGCAAACTAAGTCTTGGGATTGACCCCCCAAAAACAACAACAAAACATCTTTTATCCAAAAATGCTAAAGGCGACCAACTCGTACCACATAAAAGATACTAACTATAAAAAATAAAAATAAAAGTAAATATTGAACTCAAGCTTAAAATTAAATATTACTGCGATATATATAATATATTATCAAAATTAATCATTAGTAATAATGTGATAGAAATAATTGAGGGAATTTGATAAAGGGTTTATCAAGGGTATTTAATGTACGTTTTATCTAGGGAAGTTGTAATAGGGACTAATTACATCTTTTTGACATCGATATGTAGGATGAGCCAATAAAAATCTAACACCATATTCTACACTGTTAATGTAGAATAACACTACGCTTACCGAACGAGTTGAATGCGAGCATGGGAAACTTAACGATATGGTCGCCACAGTGGTCAAAAGGAAGATGCATCTGGTGGGGCCTGTAGATGTTTTTATGAGGACACTTCCTCGGTTTGTCGGTTTTGATGGTGATGACCATTTTTTTCAATGAATGCGGGTGCAATATAGGGCCAATTGCTCTTGTTGACTGCATATGGGCGGACGACCCCAAGTAGATTAAGAATTTGGAGAGTCTACAATGAAGCTCATGATGGAATACCCTGGCATCTTAATGACTACTTCAGCTGCGAAAAGACGAGGTCAAAAGATGAAACTCAAGAAGATTTACCCTAACATCTACAGAACTAAGGGCAACATATTTTCGGACGTTCGAGTGTAATGACGGAACAAACGAGTTAGAAGAATATGCGGCACTAACAGTATGTCGAGTGAGTCCAACATAGGTCTCTGACCAATGCGATATGTGACCTCCTAAGGCATATGAGTGAGACAAGGCTAGAAGGGAGAAGACCCGCGTCAATGTCAAACGGTACAAGTGCATTTTTGTTGCAAACCAGGGTCCACTACGTTCGGTGCCTATGTGAGGCACGACGTTTGGTGGTCAATGGCAGTGCAATCATGGAAGGTAGCAGTGCCATGCGCTTGATGGGATAGCTCTGTTTCCACTCACTAGAAATGCTTGGCAGCTTACTTGCACGCGGGCGCCCGTGGCAGCTCCCTCACGCTGGCGCTCCGTCACACAGTGGCGGGGGCGTGCTCCCTCGCTCAAACAGCTAAAAAAAAAAAACAAAAACAAAAACAAAAAGAGGGAGAAGAGGGAGAGAGTGAGGGAGAGAGATTAGGGCGAGAGGGAGAATGAGAGAGAGAGAATGGGACGGAGAGGGAGGGCGCGCACGGGTTTGAACACTGTGGCGCGTCAGCGCTGCGTCACTGCCGCCGAAAAACACTCCGGCGCACGGGGGTAGTTGCACCCGGGAGAGCTCGAGAGCAAAAAAAAACAGAGTAGGGAGGGAGAGAGGGAAGGGAGGAAGAGAGTGAGGGAGAGAGAGATTCAGATTGAGAGATTGAGAGGGGGAGTGAGCAGCGGCCAGTGCAGCCGCGGAGCGCCAGTGTGGCAACCCCGCCGGAAAACCTCGGTGCCTAGGCGCCGTCGCGAAGGGGAGAGAGAAGGGGAGAGAAGGGCGGCCACCTTGGCAGGAGGAGGAGAAGCGACTTCGGGAAATCACAGGGGCGACGCTGCCCCCTGGGGACGTCGCAAAGCAGTCACAGCTCTGGCGCAGAGGTGAGTTCAAGCGGCTCCTCACTTTTTCTTTTTTCTTTTTCTATAAGTCCACTCCGCTTTTCCACTGAATGGGGATATTCGCCTAAGTTTCGAGGATGAATCGCACGAGCACATGAGGCCCACAGTGACCCTTTCAATGTATGATGGTGGTATCATTGATGGGCATGACATTGTCGTCATCTCCACCAATTTACGTGGAGGTGCCGCCAATCATGACCTCGTCTTCAGGCCTATCGAAGTTCCGTCAACTTGGTGACGCCCATTCAGAAGGCTTAAGGGTTTAGATTTGCATGGACCATATGTGGTGTAGACTTGCTTAATGTGAGACACCGTGATCGATCAATAAAACAACCCATCGTGCCCTCACTGAACTGTGTAATGTGCATCTTCAGTTTGATTGTATTTTATGCACTACTAGTTTCTGGCCCACGGTCGAGAATTTGTGATGTCCTTTATACAATATCTCTCAATCAATCAATCAATCAATCAATAGAAGAGCGATTTCATAGTCATCAGGTCAAGGTAAAAATGGGTCTTTGCATAAACGGAAAGTTGTACTGTCTGTTTCTATCCATTCTGTGAGGAAAGCCTTGGGTTTTCGGAATCCACATCGAAGGAGGCACATGCCCAAGTGGCCCTGGTTGGGAAATGCAGCACCGCAATTCCCTTATTCCCCTGCATATATGTCTGGAAGCTTCACCTATGATGTGCAAGTCGTCCGGATTTGCGGCGCCGCAATTCCGTCTCCGGAACAGAAATGGGTGCGCAGGTTCACATTTTTATGGCATGTGTTTTGGAAATGCGGCACCGCATTTCCGTCATGTGCAAAGAATTGCAGTGCCAGATTTCCATGCCCAGCAAAGGAAATGTGGTGCTGGATTTCCATGTCCAATATGGAAATGCGGTGCCGCATTTCCAAAACCAGAATAGAAATGCGGTGCCACATTTCCGTTTTCGTGTGGATATCCGGAACCTCATTTCCGGCTTATGGATGGAAATGCGGCACCGCATTTCCTTGTCCTTATCGGAACTGTGCTCTGCTCCGTCCACAAATCGGAGGTGGTTTCAAAAAAAGAACAGGGGCCAGGAGACCTCCACTTCAAAAATAAGTTTTTTTATATATTTGGGAAAAGAATTAAAATGTACAAGGACTTATTTGAATTCCGACCCATCTTGGAAGTCATCATCACTATCCTCATCCTATCCATGACTGTCCTGCACTCCTTCCACCCCCTCATCTTCTTTGTCATGCCCAGTGGACTGATCATCGGCTACACTTTCGAAGATCCCGTCTTCCCCTTGAGGAACTGACCATCTGACTTCCGTTGGATCGTGTGCATTTGCAATGCTTGTGCAAGCCTAGCAGCCCTGGAGAAGGGCAAAGAGATGCATGGGGATATCATCAAAGCTGGAATTGTACCAAATGTCATTCTGAACACTGCCCTGGCAGCTCCAGAAAAGGGGGAAGAGGTCCATGGCGACATCTTCAGAGCTGGAATTGTACCTTGAATGTCATTCTGAACCATACCCTGGTGGGCATGTATGCAAAATGTGGGTGCATCGAGCCCTGGAGAAGGGCAAAGAGGTGCATGTGGATATCATCAAAGCTGGAATTGTACCAAATGTCATTCTGAAAAGTATGACGCCTCCCGAAGGAAGCGTAACTTATGGAGTCACTTCACCCCGAAGGGCTACTGCCTTTCGCTAGGAAGGTGGACACCTTCATAACACACCAGACCGTGGTTTGAACCCACAACCACATCCAACGTGGTGTGTGCCCATTACCATTGGGCTACATGCTGGTTGTCTGTCATTCTGAACACTGCCCTGGCAGCTCTGGAAAAGAGGAAAGAGGTCCATGGCGACATCTTCAGAGCTAGAATTGTACCACATGTCATTCTGAACCATACCCTGGTGGACATGTATGCAAAATGTGGGTGCATCGAGCCCTGGACAAGGACAAAGAGATGCATGGGGATATCATCAAAGCTAGAATTGTACCAAATGTCATTCTGAACACTGCCCTGGCAGTTTTAGAAAAGGGGAAAGAGGTCCATGGCGACATCTTCAGAGCTGGAATTGTAGCAAATGTCATTCTGAACCATATCCTGGTGGACATGTATGCAAAATATGGGTGCATCGAAGTGCATCGAGCCCTGGACAAGGGCAAAGAGAGGTGCATGGGGATACCATCAAAGCCGGAATTGTACCAAACGTCATTCTGAACACTGCCCTGGCAGCTCTGGAAAAGGGAAAGAGGTCCATGGCGACATCTTCAAAGCTGAATTGTACCAAATGTCATTTCAAACCATACCCTGGTGGACATGTACGCAAAATGTGGGTGCATCGAGCCCTGGACAAGGGCAAAGAGGTGCATGGGGATACCATCAAAGCTGGAATTGTACCAAATGTCATTCTGAACACTACCCCTGGCAGCTCCGGAAAAGGGGGAAGAGGTCCATGGCGACATCTTCAAAGCTGGAATTGTACCTTGAATGTCATTCTGAACCATACCCTGGTGGGCATGTATGCAAAATGTGGGTGCATCGAGCCCTGGAGAAGGGCAAAGAGGTGCATGTGGATATCATCAAAGCTGGAATTGTACCAAATGTCATTCTGAAAAGTATGACGCCTCCCGAAGGAAGCGTAACTTATGGAGTCACTTCACCCCGAAGGGCTACTGCCTTTTGCTAGGAAGGTGGACACCTTCATAACACACCAGACCGTGGTTTGAACCCACAACCACATCCAACGTGGTATGTGCCCATTACCATTGGGCTACATGCTGGTTGTCTGTCATTCTGAACACTGCCCTGGCAGCTCTGGAAAAGAGGAAAGAGGTCCATGGCGACATCTTCAGAGCTAGAATTGTACCACATGTCATTCTGAACCATACCCTGGTGGACATGTATGCAAAATGTGGGTGCATCGAGCCCTGGACAAGGACAAAGAGATGCATGGGGATATCATCAAAGCTAGAATTGTACCAAATGTCATTCTGAACACTGCCCTGGCAGTTTTAGAAAAGGGGAAAGAGGTCCATGGCGACATCTTCAGAGCTGGAATTGTAGCAAATGTCATTCTGAACCATATCCTGGTGGACATGTATGCAAAATATGGGTGCATCGAAGTGCATCGAGCCCTGGACAAGGGCAAAGAGGTGCATGGGGATACCATCAAAGCCGGAATTGTACCAAACGTCATTCTGAACACTGCCCTGGCAGCTCTGGAAAAAGGGAAAGAGGTCCATGGCGACATCTTCAAAGCTGAATTGTACCAAATGTCATTTCAAACCATACCCTGGTGGACATGTACGCAAAATGTGGGTGCATCGAGCCCTGGACAGGGCAAAGAGGTGCATGGGGATACCATCAAAGCTGGAATTGTACCAAATGTCATTCTGAACACTACCCTGGCAGCTCCGGAAAAGGGGGAAGAGGTCCATGGCGACATCTTCAAAGCTGGAATTGTACCTTGAATGTCATTCTGAACCATACCCTGGTGGGCATGTATGCAAAATGTGGGTGCATCGAGCCCTGGAGAAGGGCAAAGAGGTGCATGTGGATATCATCAAAGCTGGAATTGTACCAAATGTCATTCTGAAAAGTATGACGCCTCCCGAAGGAAGCGTAACTTATGGAGTCACTTCACCCCGAAGGGCTACTGCCTTTTGCTAGGAAGGTGGACACCTTCATAACACACCAGACCGTGGTTTGAACCCACAACCACATCCAACGTGGTATGTGCCCATTACCATTGGCTACATGCTGGTTGTCTGTCATTCTGAACACTGCCCTGGCAGCTCTGGAAAAGAGGAAAGAGGTCCATGGCGACATCTTCAGAGCTAGAATTGTACCACATGTCATTCTGAACCATACCCTGGTGGACATGTATGCAAAATGTGGGTGCATCGAGCCCTGGACAAGGACAAAGAGATGCATGGGGATATCATCAAAGCTAGAATTGTACCAAATGTCATTCTGAACACTGCCCTGGCAGTTTTTAGAAAAGGGAAAGAGGTCCATGGCGACATCTTCAGAGCTGGAATTGTAGCAAATGTCATTCTGAACCATACCCTGGTGGACATGTATGCAAAATATGGGTGCATCGAAGTGCATCGAGCCCTGGACAAGGGCAAAGAGGTGCATGGGGATACCATCAAAGCCGAAATTGTACCAAATGTCATTCTGAACACTGCCCTGGCAACTCTGGAAAAAGGGAAAGAGGTCCATGGCGACATCTTCAAAGCTGAATTGTACCAAATGTCATTTCAAACCATACCTTGGTGGACATGTACGCAAAATGTGGGTGCATCGAGCCCTGGACAAGGGCAAAGAGGTGCATGGGGATACCATCAAAGCTGGAATTGTACCAAATGTCATTCTGAACACTGCCCTGGCAGCTCCGGAAAAGGGGAAAGAGGTCCATGGCGACATCTTCAGAGCTGGAATTGTACCTTGAATGTCACTCTGAACCATACCCTAGTGGACATGTATGCAAAATGTGGGTGCATCAAGCCCTGGAGAAGGGCAAAGAGGTGCATGGGGATACCATCAAAGCTGGAATTGTACCAAATGTCATTCTGAACACTGCCCTGGCAGCTCTGGAAAAGGGGAAAGAGGTCCATGGCGACATCTTCAGAGCTGGAATTGTACCACATGTCCTTCTAAACCCATACCCTGGTGGACATGTATGCAAAATGTGGGTGCATCGAGCCCTGGACAAGGGCAAAGAGGTTTCAGAGTCGGCCCTAAATTTTCAGGTTGAATTCTGCAAGTTAGCTCGTTGGTGGATGTGGGGTGGTTTTGGAGTGATTTTGACATGTTACTGCCAATGTGGCAACATAAAAGTATCGAAAAATAGATAACAGAGATGGGGAGAAGCTCTGGAATGAACACGTTTCCAACCGCAGTCAATGGTGGAACAATCAAGGACAATGTGGTGAGGGCACCTTCTTCTTCAACCTATTTCAATCTGTTTTGCCCTCTCATCAGACTCGTCCCTGAGTTTGCATGTTCAATTCTGTAATTTAGCTAGAGAAAATGAGACCTAGTTGTTTGGGCTGGAATGACATAGTTCAGGATCCTCTACAAGATCTCCTCCAGGAAATTGAAATTGCCCAACACCTAGTTAAAGAATCTGGCTAAATGGGTTGTCACACTGGTGTAGGGCCTGCCAGTTTTATTCTCAATTGCCCTTCACGGTTCAGCCCGTTTAGCCTGTGTCTCTATTTCAGGTGTGGTGTCGTGCACCTCACTTCGGTAAACTCCCCTTCAAATCATAGTTACTCGCTTTGATGCGCGCGCCTAACTCCCAAACTGGCCGCCGGGCCAACTCGGAGCTTCGGCTGCTCACCGGGCCATAACGGTCCCCCTTGCGCCTCTAAAAGACCCTCCACCACTTTGGCCTAGTGGAAATTCCCTTTGGTAGATGGCAGTCCGGAATAGCTCCCCACACCTTGGTCGCTTTCCAGCTCGCACGCTTACTCACTAGCTTTTGGTCACCAACGGGCTTGCACCGTTCTTAGGGTTACTACTCCCTATATATACTTCTGTAGGTTGTTAGAGGGTTGTCTGGGACTTAGACACTTTTATGGGCTCTGTGGGGTACCCTTAATTTTTGCGCAGACTTATAGATGGTAGACTTAGACCAACAGAGGCCTTAGGGTGACCGGCACAGGCTTTAGGGGTGGTAGACAGGCTTACACACTCAGTCACAGTCTTACACAGTCGTACACAGCCTATCATAGTCTATCATAGCCATACAGCCTTACACAGCCCGACACAACCTTACGCAGTCTATCACAGTCAATGATAGCCTATCACAGTTAGTCACGGTCTATCACAGCCTGACATAGCTTTACATAGCTAGTCACAGCCCGACACAACCCGACACAGCTTTACACAGCCCGTCACAGCGTACATAGGGAACGGTTACCATGGTAGGGAACGTCTGTGTGGGAATGACATCTACAGAGGGAACATGCATCCTGTCTTGAGATGACGGTTAGGCGGTTAGAACAGCTTGCAGATAAATTAAGCAGAGTAGCGACATGAAGGACACTTCACAGAGAGCACTTCTTGGTCATTCACGAGAGGAGATCAGGCGGAGAGCAGGAACGGGAGCAAGGATGGAGAGCACAGTGAAGGAGGAGAGATGATGAGTAGATGCTCGATACATGCAAAGTTGTAGTGATATTATAGAATATATTAGAGACGCCATGGCTTCGGCCTGATACATGATAAATCTTAATTTGATACTTATTCGATACAATCACACTGTGTAGAGATACTTGAGTGAAGCTGTGGAATGCATGGATGAGGGAATGGAACCTGAAAGATTACTGAAGCAATCTGATGCTTAAGTATACACAACAAGGGAATTTGTTAACGTGAAAGCAAGAAGAAATACAAACAGGAAGCACAACCATGATACACTAGCTGTAGGTCATGACTGATTGTTCTGAGCTGGCTGAGTGCTTAGAGATATCCAACTCTTCTATCTTAGAGTTCCCGCCTAGGATAGTAAAGGGATGGGTGAGTAAAAGCCGCTCGACATTTGGCGACCATACTGGGGAACTGTATCAAGAACAATCAGATGTGACAGGCATCTGGTGGGATCATGGTGGTTGGAGAATTAAAGAATTTGATGTGAATCAAATTCCTTGTGGAACTGAGAAAGAAAGGTTGTCCAAGCAATTCTTTCAGAGATTCTTGGAATTGCCAAACAGTTGCAAAGAAAATATTCTTAAGAGAGTGCATGATGTTGATCCTGAGTGGGGTCTGGAGAATGGAGTGATAAAGAATTATCAAGTGGCCTGTAGAGGGAGAGAAAGTTGGTTACCAACATTGGTTTATGTGATAGCGTTGCTATCCATTAAACGGAGGTTTGCTATTTCATGAGCATGAGCGGCATGAGCGGCATGAGCAGAGTAGTAACACAATCGGTTTTCATGAGCAGAAGTACAAATTTCGAAAATAAAAAACAATAAAAAACAATAATTTAATGCAATGTGTCAGGAAAAACAAATATATTATTCGGCCCCTTGAAGGAAAAATTGCACTTTTGACAGTTGTGCTCATGAAATTTCGTCTTCCGCTCATGCCAATTCCCAGCGACATGTGCAAATATGGCGCCGAATTTCGCGGTAATAGGGTCCGTAACCTGAAAAAACGGCGACGTATTTCGCGGCAATAGGTCTCTCTGGCGAAAAATGGTGCCGAATTCCACGGCTATAGGTCCCCTCATGACAGGTAATTCGGCGCCATTTTTCCAGTGCATGTTCGGACTTAGCCAGTTTTCGGCCCAAAAAGAGAAATTCGGCGCCATTTTTCCAGACACGGTACCAGTGCATGTTGGGACTTAGCCAGTTTTCGGCCCCAAAAAGAGAAATTCGGCGCCATTTTCCCAAACACAGGTACCAGTGCATGTTGGGACTTAGCGAGTTTTCGGCCCCAAAAGAGAAATTCGGCGCCATTTTCCCAAACACAGGTACCAGTGCATGTTGGGACTTAGCGAGTTTTCGGCCCCAAAAAGAGAAATTCGGCGCCATTTTTCCAGAAATGGCCCCACAACTGCTTCTGTTGGATCTCAGTTTGAATGGAATATTGCCTCATTCCAGGAGTTTTTGGGGTGCATTTCATTACACTGCAAAAAAAAAGTCTGATACAGCAAAATGCATTTGAAAATATCCATATGGAGGATTCCGTGTGCCCCATCAATGATTTCTGGAATCCCTAAGGAGGAGTTTGTGCAGCTCGTTCACGCTCAACGCCGGTGCATGAATAAAGTCATCAATAGTCACGTTCATCCTCAACCTCTTCAGGTAAATGTAATACAGATGCTTGCACGGATAATACTTCGAACCCTTCTTTGCTTCCATCAACGAGAAGTCCGTACAGTTGCAAGTCGGCTCCACTCCAATCGTAATTGTGTATACATCGTCGCGTACAGCCGAGCCGGCCGTTGCCATCCGATACACACGCCCAAGGCCGGGTGGGGGTACGTCCACGGAGCTCTGAATAGTGCAAGCCATCCCAAGAGCATTGGCAATCCGAGTCTCATTCAACTTGTTGGGAGGGTGTCGTCTCTTCACTCTTCCGAATCGCATTGTGGGATGTGCAGAATTGTCCAATCCGTCTCTACTGGACCGAGCAGTCTGCAATGGCTGGGTCTGAGGAACCGGAAATGCGTGGGCCGGGATGTCTGTGCGTTGCACCATTCGAAATCCTGCTGCAGATAGAGCATCCGCCTCATTCTGAGAGAGGCTGCAACCCGGTGCAACAGGCCAGACGCCCGGAGGCTCCGGCATTCCCTGAATCCCGTACTTGGGCTTGCCAAATACACAGGTCATTATGTCGTGCCTACAGAACCAAAATGTCTGCGTTGTGGCGTGAGCAAATGTGGGAGTCAAAAATCTGCCGCTGAAACAAGGTGCAGGTACAGCACCGTGTGGGTTCCTCCGAATCATCTCACCACAGCGTGCTCTCGTATCCACCCGGATGGCGCAACACTTCCCTCGAAATGCCGGCGGCAATGTCCTCGCAATTCTCCACTGTGACTCCGACACTCTTGTCTCCACAATGGGAATGTTGTATTGCTTTACTACAGATGGCTCGTTATGTTGCCGGGGCACGCGCCCTGTGCTCAAAGGAGATGGCGATCTTGAACGTGCAGGACTTCCGGTGCTCGACGAGACCTCCTCGGACAACATCACCGGACCACGAGGGAGCGTGCGAATATTCTTGTCAGCTCGCCATGAATCCTCTTCTCCGCCAGGTGCCTCGTCAAGTCTTCGTCTCACTGGACGGGTATGAACATCTCCTTCCAAATGTTGGCCTCTTCGCAGCAATGGCGTGTCCCGAAGGCCCTCTCGCAAGGCCGCCGCCCACTTCCGAGGATTCTTCGATCTGGAGGCAGTCCGCATCAGCATTTCCTGCCTGTCCGGCCCCAAGCCCCACTGTTTCCCTTTCAAGAACTCATTGTACCTGCATTGCTGCATAATTGACCTCACAATGTCCTCCGTTGTGGCAGTGAGGATGTCCACCAGATGCGCCGCAGAGGAGGCACGCCAGGAAGAGTGCACTGATTCGGCCATGTTTGTCGTGGGCATGTCGGTGTCGGAGTCGAGACACATTTCCTGCACAAGCACATGTTGAGGTTACAAGCAAGTTACAAATATGGCCAAGAATAATATCCAACGGGACGCGAATTCGTGCAACTCACCTCCCGCATATAGTCGCCGAACTGGAGGAAACGATAATGCCACCATGCTAGCCAACTGACCATTGCTTCTTCGTCTGATTTCCTTACAGCACCTGACGATGTCCACCAAGCCCGTATGCATGCAAACTTTGTCTCTGCATCATCCAAGGTGGGAGCGCGCTTCCACGCAAGGCACATGGAACGGTGCTCCTCTCTGAAATTTGGCGCCACGAGCCTGGTTGTGTACTGCGAAAGGCTCTGCAGAAAATGGAACCCACAAGATCTCTCCTTGCCTTCCATGGGAACATTGGGGTCTTGCCCGTACACCCTTCGGATGGCAGCCCAATTTGCTTGTGCGTTGTCCGCCATGAAACCACGGAAATTGGGAGGGGGCAATCCCGCCTTGGCCATCTGTTCGTTTATTCCCTGCCAAAGAAGCATCTCCGATTGTGTGTCCTCTCCTTTCATCTCACAAATAGCAATTGTCATTAGCATCTTGCAGTGGGTGTCGTAGACATGTGCACCCATTGTCACCCACTGGTGATTTGTAATTCGCTTGATATGGTCGAACATGACCCAACTGTTTGACAAGCCACTCGTCATCCTGTCGACCAGTTCGACGCCACTGCCAGGTCCACACGTGGACATTTTGAATACGAAACAACGATCTGCCTCAGTCCCTTGTCCTGGAAACCTACTTCCATGAATGTAGTCATATCCACATCGTCGCTTCACCTCCAGAATGGAGTGCATATCCGAGCCACGCCCAATTTCTGTTTGCATGAGACAATGTGGTTTCGGACATTCGGTGAACATACGTGGGACACCGACTCCAGCAATGCCTCCATTTCCTTCTCGTCGAGAGGAACTCTATCGGAGCCGTCTTCCGACATAATTCTGGCCAATGCCATCTTATGGGCGGCTTGGAGCTGTATCTGTTTGGGTTTGGCACCCGGTCTCAACTTAACCTCCTCCTGAACGAGCTGCTCTGCTTCGTGGGCAGCCTCCCGCGAGTTCCCCCTCGCCAATTTGTGACAATGGGAACCAACGTGTATGCAAGCTCGGGTGAGGTCAGGGAAACGGTGCAACACATAGAACTGCTTGGCATTACAAACAGACATGCAGTGTGGTGGTTCTTTGCAATGCGCACACTTAAATGTGGAGTTCGGAACCTTCTCCTGAGCTCGAAATGGTTGGTGAGCTGTGCCTGTCCAATCGGTCTCGTTCCTGTGACCTCTGGATTTAAAGTGGAAGCAAGTTGGGGAGAAACACCGCAACGCGCCCGCACAAACAACGTAGCGCACCCGCACACCATCAAGCATCTTCATGCTGGTGGTTTTGGTAACGCACCAAGGATGACCGTCATGTTTTCTATCCATATCTGTCAACATTCCGGACGCCCTCGAGTAGTCCGCCCGAGGAGGGAACTCAAAGAAGATATTACCGTCGACGTCGGCGGGAAGGCATGTAACCGATTTAATTGCGAACTTGCTGTAGTCCAGCCCGGCCAGCTCCGACCGGTGTCCCTCCAGGTGAAGCCCTCGCAGAATTTCTAGAATAGATCGAACTGCGGTGCTCGTGCTGGGAATATGACTCCCTCCTCCACTGACGTCCATTGAGGACTTGCCTGATCTCCAGGACGACCTCGGAACTTCCATGACCTCGTCTGAGTCGGACAGGTTGTGAACAACCCGGTTCTCGGTCGTCTTCATGGATGGGTTCGGCTCTGGATTTACTTCGTTGCGGACTTCTCTCTTTGAGGTACCCACTCTCTGATTCGCGGATTGTTTCGTGGAAGGCGCCAGGATAGACGGTGCATTTGGCGGGCAAATGAAGTCCCCAACAGCCCTGTATATGACGCTGTCCGATGGTGGAACTCGCAATTCCCTGCCATCGTGGAGCACAACAATACTCTCGACAACAAGGCCGTTTGAGTCCTTCCTTTCCTCCTCCAAAAAAACCGACCCCGGTTTCAGGTGGTATCGAACGCACAGATATTTCTCCATCACCCGGCAGGTGTCCCCTCTGCACGGAAATGAAGCTCTATGCTCGTGAGGAGGGCAGTACACTGTAGCGCTCGGGTTTTCCGCCATGGGAGATGTGCACACAAGACTGACAGGAGGATGCGGGGAGCGGGGGGAAGCTCCCTGGTAGAAGGGGGTGCAGCGATGGGAATGAATGCGATGCCGATTTGTCCGAGCGACGAAGCCTGATCCAAATCCAGGGAGCCAACTATCTCAAAAATCCCAGTCAGAGAGTGTTAATGAACCTTGTCTCCGGAATGCGGCCCCTGGTCTTTGCGCAATAACTGCCAACGGTATGCAGTCAGAAAGTGGGGGGGCCGTCCGGATGATGACGGCTGAAGGGGGAAAGCCGGCACCGTGCCCTCACATACTACCCCGAATGGAAATTCGGCACCCAATATCCAACAGAGGAAGCCCGGATGAAGTCGCCTCGGGCGCAGAGGCCGGAGTGTGTGCGACAGAGAATATCCTGGATGGGAGATTCGGCGCCGAATTTCCATCCGGGCCCCAAAGGGAGTCGTGTCGGGGGGGTCAGGCCGAAAACTGGACGCATAAAAACATCCCCAGATGGAAAAAAAAACGAAAGCGCCGAATTTCCATCCGGGGCGGTTCGGATGCAGTCGGGGAGGGGGGAGTGGCATGCAGTTGGCCGTCACATTCAACCCCGGAAGGAAGGAATTCGGCACCGAATATCGAACAGGGGACGCCCG